>JAZGTK010002969.1:0-29148 GCA_036877625.1 Ambastaia sidthimunki | reverse complement strand
TGTGTTTGTGTCTGTGCAGTCGAGTGTTGATCTCCACAGACGTATGGGCCCGAGGTCTGGACGTGCCTCAGGTTTCTCTCATCATCAACTATGACCTGCCCAACAACCGAGAGCTGTACATCCACAGGTACACACACCTCATGAAGAGCAAGATTTGTTGAGTTTGTTCTGTGCTTGAGAGGGAATTCTCGTCTCTCATCAGGATTGGTCGATCAGGTCGTTATGGCAGAAAGGGTGTGGCCATCAACTTTGTGAAGAACGATGACATCCGTATCCTGCGAGATATTGAGCAATATTACTCCACACAGATCGATGAGATGCCCATGAACGGTGAGTTTGAAACCATCACCACCAAAGATCTTTTTCACCTGTAGAATATCTTTATCATTTACAGCGTATGTAGCTCTGTGCAGATGTGCAGCTTGATAAATATTTCATTTGACAGCTGAATACAGTATAATTGTTCTATATTGGTTTTTATTGTCCTGTTTGTGCTCATTTATAATTGAATGAACTTTTATTTTGCAGTTGCTGATCTGATCTGAAATGTTGAACATGAAGCGAAACTTCTAGTGACCGTTTATTCCTGTAATTTCTTTCTTGGTTTGAGCATGTAGTTCTCTCGCTAACGCTTGGTGTTTGAGTAACAGCTGTTCCAGATTTCATTGGATTTTGTAAATAAAGAATTTTTGTCTATCTTTGGTCTGATCTGTTGTCTTTTTTTTTTAAATGTGAATAAATTATTAGTAAATGGGTTTAAATTGAAGTTTAAACTGCCTCAATGAGCTGTTGAAATCATTCTGTCTAGTGTGCAGAAAGTCTCATTAGCTCTGTATTGCACAGCTGGAGTCTGTTTTGTCCTTTAAAACGTTTTCTGTGGCTGATGCAGATCTTCACTCCTGTTCATGAAATGTTTGTGTGATAATCATGTAAACCATAAATCATCGCAGCTTTATTGTGAACACGTGACGATTTGTGATTTTGCATAATCGTGTCAATTATTAGCCATAAAGCTTATTACTATCTATATACACAAGAACATGATAGAAAACAGAAGTGGAGTCAGTTCTGTTTCAGTGACCACAGGCAGGTCTGGATCATGTCTTTCATTTACATTAATTGAACATCTTTCAGTTGTCATGTGTGAATGTCTACTGGTCTGAATCCTCTTACACGGTTATTTACAGCTGAGAGCAGATTATAGTCGTTGAGTGATACAGATGGACCTGCTTTCACACTGGATCAGGATTATCATCAGACTGACCTTTAGCACAGTCTCTGTCTTAATTATTCTGAATGGCCACTGTCAAGTGTGCTCTAGATAGTCACTGCACTGAGTTTGAAGTGAAATGTTTACTTCAGTAGAGACTATTTGCTCATGTTTGAATGTTCAGAAGGTCTGGTGCAAAGACATCAGATTTTTGAAGAGCTGTCGGTCTTGATTTGCTGGTTACTCTGAGACACTGAACATTTAGCTAATGTAAGTATGGAATGATTTTGTCTTAAAAGAGTCTGTTGTTTTAAAGCTTTAACTGCAGTTACAGTGTACAGTGATGTGTTTATCGATATCACCATTACCTGTATAACCACACTTATATAATAGTAGGATCAATTACTAGTAAATGTGATGTTTTGGTGACCTGTGCATCACACATGAGCTATTAAGCCACAAGCTGTAAATATCTGCTCTGTGTAACAGGTTCTCCAGATGTTCTGAAGACAGCAACAGAGTCAGCAGAGCTGCTGCAGGATGTTGAAGGTAATTCTAGTTTCTCTTTCAGCAGAACTGCAGATGGAGATTCTGGCCGTGTGACACATTTCTGTAACTTTTTCTCCATGGATACATGTAAAGCTAAATTCATTTGAATGTTTTAACATGATTAAGCACTGAAGCTTTTATTTTCACACAGCACCCAACAGAATAGGTTGTTATTTTTTCATTATTTCTCATGTTTTTATTATTGACTTGTTGCAGGTGTGTGATGTCATGTCAAATGGCTAAACTTATTATCTGATTATCAGAAAAATCTAGCAGAGTAAATTGACCCGAAGTATTAATGTACTGTTTGATTGTTCGAGGTAAACAACTTAAAGCTCGTATTTTAGGAGTCATTTGAACAGTAATGTCACTTCTACAATGAAACCAGTGAATCGAGTGATTCTTTCATGTCTGTGTGACAATAACAGAGCAACTGTAGGTACTTCTTATAGAGTAAAAAATAAGATGGGGAAAATATATTATTTTTACCATTAAAGATAAATGTTCATTAACAGGCCAAATGTAAATCCATGAGCCTCGTGTCACAGGCCTTCAGAAGACACACAAAACCACCTGCATCTTCTGTTGTATTAGCAGCTCTGTGCATGTCTGACTGAGGCAAGATTAACACTTTAAGACTTTTGCATTAGGAGATTATAGTCATGACCATGAAGCTCAACAAGATGTCGTAAAAGTATTTATACATTATAGAAGTATTTGTTGGACTGCCTTAAAATAAACGTTTTGTTAACAGCCCTAAAATAGGCCTAAAATATCTCCAAAATGACGTCTCTTTAAATAAAAAAAACCCATTTTATTCCAAAGTGTCTTTTTCTACAAAAGTAACAGGAGTTAATTTTAATGGTAACTGTAACCTTTATTAAGCCAAACTCATGTCTTTTACAAAACTGGTTCTATTAAAATGTATTTAAACAAAAGATTTCAAGTGCCACTTCAGAGAGCGATTATAAGATAAAAGGCCACTAACACCAGCACTCTTTAACCAAAAAAATCGAATGAGACAAAAGCTCTTTATTACGTTAGAACATTATTCATGAATATTAGAAATTATAAGTGTAATTTTTTTAACTAACAGCTGGTCCACAGTCTCTTCCAACATCTACAGCTACATCACCTGCAAGTCCTTGTTTTGACCGCGTCTGTAGTTTTACTGTTATTTGATGCTCACAGAGTTTGTGACCTTATCCAGTAGAGATAATCTTGAAGCCTTCTGCTCTTTACATCACTCTCAACTCATTAACTTAGATCCTATTAGCCAAAAACGTCTCCTACTGACCTGAGACTCAACACACACAATCAGACCTCCAGCGTCATGCTCTGAACACGCATGTTTGTATGTCACACGCTCCAAAAAATCGAAATAAGTACATGACTAACACTGTCTATTCGTACGTTTCATTTTCCACCAATACTCAGTTGAGGAGCTTGTGATGCATCTAATGTAGCTTTTTTGAGCTTTGCAGAAATACATTAACTTTGTTGTTTGATTCTTCATCATGTTGATAAAAACATCTTATGAAAAAGTCTCTGAATGTTTGCTATAACGTTGCAGAAACTGTGAAAAGCTCTACAGAGACAAATTTGAATTGAATAAAAAAATTGAATTGATGTCTGCTGACCACTGAGCCTTGAGCTCCAGATCAGCAGCCGGACAGCAGCACACGTCCATGAATCTGCCACGCTGGTTTCTTTCATTGAACACAGCAGATGTCAGAGTGAGGAGCAGCAGATGTCAGAGTGAGGAGCAGCAGATGTCAGAGTGAGGAGCAGCAGATGTCAGAGTGAGGAGCAGCAGATGTCAGAGTGAGGAGCAGCAGATGTCAGGATGAGGAGCAGCAGATGTCAGAGTGAGGAGCAGCAGATGTCAGAGTGAGGAGCAGCAGATGTCAGAGTGAGGAGCAGCAGATGTCAGAGTGAGGAGCAGCAGATGTCAGGTTTGGGTCCGTCGGGAGTTGAACTCACACTGGCTCTTGAACTCATCTGATGCTCTTCACGAATCACTTCTATGATTTTTCGGTAAGCGACAGAAACTTCATTTGTGCGGTGAATGATTTTTACACGTTGTTTTAATGATGTGTGTCTTATATTGCTCTTCTGTCTGAAGTTGGATTAGATGTAACGTCACCATCTCACCGGTGGATATTTTAAAGCGGGATTTACGCTGCGATCAGACGCTCAGCGGGAGACGCGACGCGTCTCACCAGCAGCGCGAGTTTGTAACGGAGCTGCAGACGGAGGTTTCTTCACTCGGTGTGTTGAAGCAGAAAGCAGGCGGGGATGTCAGTGAAGAACCCGCTTCAGGTGGTGAACATCCCCTGGAGAAACAACAACTTCAGTCTGATGAGCAGCGAGCCGCCGCTGTCCGATCAGGGCGAGACGATCATCGGCGTTTATCTGCTCGTTCTGGGTCAGTTTCACTTTATTACCGCCGCTTTCACACTTGAACATCATCAGTAACCTTCATACATGTATCTGATGATAGTATATACACATATGTACATGTATGTATATATATATATATATATATATATATGTATATAAGATACTGTAGAAACATTTTGTATTATATACATTATATACACACACACACACACACATACAGCTTTTGCTAAGGTCCAGCTAAAGTAAAGTGTTTCTACAGTATTTTACTGAAGCAGTAGGGGACACAGATTCCAGATCTGGAGATCTGATGTGTTCTGATGGCAGGAGGAAATCCAGTCTGTCTGGATAATCGGGGATAATCAGCTTCTCTGACAAACTTTTGTGGTGACAGTACAGTGTGATGGTTACCGTTGGTTTATCATTTATATAAACTACTTCTGGTACTTCAAGGTTATTCAAATAAATACTGTGGTCTTTTCTGTCTAAAATCATGGTAATACCTTATTTGGGTTGTTGTGTAAGTGAAGTCTCTTAATGCAACTACACAGAGCTCAGCAGCAGACAGTAACTCACTGACGTGTGTGTGTGATTCTGCAGGCTGGTTGTCATGGTTTGGCAATAGTATCGTGATCTTCGTCCTGTTCAAGCACAGATTGTCACTGCAGCCCACAGACTATCTGACTCTTAATCTGGCTGTATCTGACGCCAGCATCTCCGTGTTCGGATATTCCAGAGGAATTCTGGAAATCTTCAATGTGTTGAAGGATAATGGATACCTCATTACATCTGTGTGGACATGTCAGGTACAGGAAATGAGTTCTGCAGACACAGCTGAGCAAGAGAGAAATGAGAACACTGCTTAACTTGTGTAAACTAGCTTTACTTTAGTCTTACTTTTGATTCATAAACACAATGTATTCAGTTTTTCTGTTAATACTGGCCTTCAGCATATCTTTGCTGTGTGATTTTATTTTTACTTGTTTATCCAACAGCTGTTACAAAAATATGATGATGTTGTAGGATAAAATTCACTAAGAAAATTTTTTATGTAATACATTTTTAAACTAGTTGTTTAAAACAAATACCACACAGTACAAACAGCTAAAGAAACATTTCTGACTCAAAACCAGATGAGTTTAGCTCCTGTTAACTGACATGAAGCTGATTGTGCTAAAGAAACTGCTCATATATAAATACATGAAGTCTAAGAATGACAGTCTTCCTGTTTACAGACGATATTAATGGATGTGAAATGGTGTTGAAAGCAGCGGCCTGTGTCTGATTTCAGTAATGAGTGGATGATGAATCCATTAAGATCTTCACATGTTGCACTGAAAGTGTTGAAACGTGGATATTATTGAAAGCAGCCGGTGCAGAACAAAACATCATTCAAAGCAACATAAAGAGAACAATAACATCTATTAATCTATTACACATCTGCCTTCAAAAATCACGAATCATGAATGACACGTGCAGAAGGGAAAATAAACCTTCTGGCTGCTACTTTTTAAAGTGATGTTTGGCAGATATCGGGTGGGTGTGAACAGTCCTCGCAGTTAGTCTGCAGCACCACCAACGTTAAACTTGAATTATTGTTTAGCTGTTAACATTTGTCCCAGTGAGTTTAAAGAATCTGATTTGAATGTTAAATGTGGTGTGAAGTGATTTACTGAACACTGAGCAGCTGTGTGTGTGTGTGTGTGTCAGGTGGACGGGTTCTTCACGCTTGTATTCGGTCTGGGCAGCATCAACACGCTCACAGTCATCAGCATCACCAGATACATCAAGGGCTGTCACCCAAATAAAGGCAAAGAAATCACAGTGTCACATTCATCATTCCTGTTTCTGCAGTCAGTCTGTACTAATGAAACTGTGTCTGTTCACAGCTCACTGTATAACCAACACCACAGTGCTGATGTGTGTGATCTTCATCTGGACTGGAGCTTTGTTCTGGTCAGGTGCACCCATCCTCGGCTGGGGCAGTTACACGGGTCAGAACCACCTTATCTTCAAATCACACAATTTACCTTCAAATCAAAAGTGAAAAAAAGTGATATTTTGCACACAAAAAAATGAACCATTAAAATAATTTACATTGTGACTTTAGACATTTTTAATTATTTCAAATTAGACATTTTAAATTATTTCTTACAATTGTAATTCTCTGGTATAAATGAGAACTGTGGGCAGTTTTTAGACCCTTCAACCAGTAACCAGTGGCATCAATTATCATGAAAATAATGTGTAACAGAAACATTTGATGAAATATTTTTGTGGTGTATCTGGTGCTTTGGATCCACTGAGTGATGTTCATGCTGAAGATAACGGAGTTTCTGTTTGACAGATCGCGGTTACGGTACCTGTGAGATCGACTGGGTGAAAGCCAATTATTCCACCATCCACAAATCCTACATCATCTCCATCCTCATCTTCTGCTTCTTCATGCCTGTTCTCATAATGCTCTTCTCCTACATCTCGATTATAAACACTGTAAAGAGAGGCAATGCCATGTCTGCTGAGGGGGGTCTGAGCGACCGGCAGCGGAAGATCGAGAGAGACGTCACGGTTGTGAGTCTGATGAGAGCGTCTGTGTCTGCGCTGTTTCTTATTTATTGATCAGATCAGAAGTAAAAAACGAAGTTTACCATTAAACAGGGCCGCAAATCTGTCCTATTAAATACAACAAAAACTTCTGTAATATTTCATAAGAAACATCTGTGTTAGATGTTGTTGAAGTATCGCACAGCTGTGTGAATGAAGTCGGGGGGCTCCGAGAAGCTTCTAAACTTCCAGACGGAATAAACGGCCAGTTCTCTCCCTGCATACGTTTATATCTGTTTTGCATCTTTATAATGAGTTTTTGTTCTCACTACAGCCCCATTTAGTTTCCTGACTGGGGTTGTAGGGCAGTTTTCTTTTACGGCAGTGTGTTTAAGGCAGTATTTAAGCTTTAAATGATATCTAAGCTTTACGTCAGTTCTCTCGTCCTGATGTTCTCAGCTGTTAAATCCAGAACTTGTCTTGTGCTTCAGGTGTCCATCGTCATCTGCACAGCGTTCATTCTCGCCTGGTCTCCGTACGCGGTTGTGTCCATGTGGTCCGCGTGGGGCTTCCACGTGCCGAGTCTCACCAGCATCTTCACGCGACTCTTCGCCAAATCCGCCAGTTTCTACAACCCGCTCATTTATTTCGGTTTGAGCTCGAAGTTCCGCAGAGACGCGAGCGTGTTGCTGCCGTGCGGCGCGGAGGGAAAAGACACCGTCAAACTCAAGCGCTTCAAGAAGATCAGAGGGAAGGCGGACGCGGCTTCTCCCGTCGCCCTGCGCCACCAGATCCCGCAGCCACAGTTACAAACCAACGAGCAGAAGTACCAGCCGGGCAGAGAACCGCCCAACCCAGCGCCCAGCCCGGACTCCGGCGTCGGCAGTCACCCCGAAACCCCTCCGGCCACCAAACGGGTGTTTTACATCGACGCGCCCGAGCCCGAGTCTGAATGCGTCCGACTCTAAATCTTAAGCGACGTGGCAAAGTTTCGTCTTTCCTTTATGAATTTTTATATTTGAATTTACAAAATATCATGACAATTATTAGCAGCAACAGGAGGCTGTTTTTGTAACGGTGATGTATCGATTTCTTCACCCTTTCAAGAAAAAAACCGAAGTCTCCAGTCACAAAGATTTATTTAAACAGTGCAAATGTTACTTTTAATGTTTGTTATTAAATTATTTGCTGATGTAATTTTTCAGTGATTTTTGTGTTTGCAGCGAATCAAACAAACAACCAATAAATATCATTAACTCTGTGTCTCAGTATCAGTCCATGTATTAAAATGACGTTATAACAGAACTACAAACCTTAAATCACTAATAACATCCCTTTCAGAAACAGACAGATATTTATCAGACAGACGGATTCACGATGTCTGATATTTAACAGATGGTTTAAAGAGTTTGTCAAGATGATGGTGTGATAGTGTCGTTTAAACTCATTAACAGTGCAGACGAAAATATTTTATCTAATAATGCTGTTTAGGAAATTACTGTCATTCCTTTAATGAAACATGCGCTTGAAAATTAGCTACTGAATTCTTGGATATATTCTCTCTGGCTGGTCATAGAATCACAGTTTATGTCCATCAGAGCTGATGAAAGATATTTTGAAGTACTTACTAAACAAACGTGGCACCCATTGACTTCCAACGCAAGGACACAAAACCACTGAGACCAAAAATTCATAGTTTTGTCACATGAGGGTGAGTAAATGATGGAAACATCTTCAGTTTTGGATAAACTATCCCTTTAACTCTTGGTCTAACACAAACGTTACTGTCTCAGCATACTGAAACTTTATGAAACGCATATTAAACAGTCTGCACATGCGTAACTAAACAGTAAGAACAGTATGCTGAACAGCCCACATGCTTTATTATCGCCAGCAAGTTTTTTTATTTAATGTGTGCATATTCAGTTTTAATATCACCCACAACTCTTTGTTTGTGATGATTGTCTAGTTCATTTGATTATTTTTATGAGTAACAGGACATGTGATAATGTAGTTTCACTGGCGTGAAGACACTTTGAATAAAAGCACTTATCAGATATATGACAAACTAGGATACAGTTTGTAAGTGTCGTATAGTGTAGTTTAGTGAGACAATGTAACTTTCCAAGCCTGAAAATCACAAATATAAAACAATATAAAACAACTCTGTATAAACCCATATAAACAACAAGAACAAGAAGCATGTTAAATACAACATATTCTTTTATTATTGTATTATATTGACAAACGTCCATCTGGGGAAAAGAATACAAGAAATAAAGAGAAAACTAATATCAATAATAAAATATGTACAAGAAGACTACAGCATTTAACACAATCGTCCCTCTACACAAGCGAAGGGTTAAAGTTCAGTGACAGGAAACATTTCAAGTGACTGAAAATCCACCACTGGGAAAACAGACTTATGGTCCCTTCAAATATTTGGACAGGAATGTTGTTTTAATAACAGATGCATAAAGTCTGTTGTGTGTGTTTTTATTGAAGCATACGAATCGAATGATGACCAAATCATCTGTCAATCACACAGGCGCGAGCATTCAGCAGTTTAGTTCCCATCTCTGACCAGCAGGTGGCGCTAACTGCCACAAACATTGGTTATTCAATATTAGTTTGCAGGTTAATAAACACTGTACTCTGTCCATAAATACATTGTTGATCAATACTTTAAAACTGTACATATCTCTCTTATATCGAAAATAATGCACCGAACTGAACAAAATCAGAAAACATATTTACTAGTCCAAAAACACAAAACACTCTCATGTCCACCTCAACTTCCAAACCAGCTCTGAGTTTAAAATCAAACCTGACTCAAATTCAATGAAATAATTCGCCATCGTTTCACTCGTCCTCACATTGCTAAAATCCAGCATTCCAGCAGAATGTTCACACTGTTCTGATACAATGAAAACTGCCCTAAACTGGTGATGTCCAGATTCAAAGAGGACAAAAAGAGTATGAATGATGAAACCGAATCATACAGATTCATTTCAGATTGTTTCCGCATATAAAAGCACACGACCGCTCCACTTCACTGCAGTAAGACAGTAACACTGGATTAGATGATTAGATCAGGGCCACTGAATCAACATGTTTTGACTGAATTTTTCTTGTCAAAGATTTGGTAAAGTAGCAAACATGCGTGATCTGATGTCCAGACCTGAAGAAAACACAAACACACAGTTGATTTGTAGTGCTCATATCATCTGTTAAACTTTCTAATATCTAAATCTCTATCCAAACAAATAAACACACACACACCAAGATATTTCACAGACCCATTCAAATAAAACAAGAATTTTAAATAAAAAAAGTTTTGGGTCACGATGTGATAAGCAGCAGAAACATGAACAAGCAAGACTTGATGTTTGAGAACTTAACTAGAAAATGGCAACAGAAGGAAGTGAAGCGACATCCTCTGGTTAAGTCTCCAAACCAAATAATAACTGTGTGCTGTTCAACCCTTCCTAGAGATATCAGAAACATATCACAACAACACGTTGTTAAACATCAGAACTTGGAATCATTGTACTGAGTACAGCTTGTGGAAAGCTAATTTAAGACTTCTGCTGAATCAGTTCACTGCCTGATTTTCAAATCAACAAATATTTCAAACGGCTCAAATAATAAGTCAAATAATCACAGTTAAAGATCTGAGACAATCAGGTCTCCAGGTTTGTTGGTACTCAACACAACAGTGACTGTGTGATGAAACATCTGAGAACAGGTGAGGTGTGACACAGTTAAACCTTGTGATGAAACATCTGAGAACAGGTGAGGTGTGACACAGTTAAACCGTGTGATGAAACATCTGAGAACAGGTGAGGTGTGACACAGTTAAACCGTGTGATGAAACATCTGAGAACAGGTAAGGTGTGACACAGTTAAACCGTGTGATGAAACATCTGAGAACAGGTGAGGTGTGACACAGTTAAACCGTGTGATGAAACATCTGAGAACAGGTGAGGTGTAACACAGTTAAACCGTGTGATGAAACATCTGAGAACAGGTGAGGTGTGACACAGTTAAACCGTGTGATGAAACATCTGAGAACAGGTGAGGTGTGACACAGTTAAACCGTGTGATGAAACATCTGAGAACAGGTGAGGTGTGACACAGTTAAACCGTGTGATGAAACATCTGAGAACAGGTGAGGTGTGACACAGTTAAACCGTGTGTTCTCAGGACAGAGTGCAAATATAAGCATCAAACATCTAAAACAAGCTTAAATATTTTGTCAGTCCAACATAACACTCAGATAATGAACATCACTGACCCAAGTCTGTATCAAAAACATGTTCAGGTATTTCACCAGAAAATCAAACTATATATATAAAATATTTGCAAAAAAATGAGGCCTATTTGCATTGACATTTTCAGGCCAATGAAGCAAATTTCCCTCAATTCTTATAATTTTAGTAAAATCTTACTCTTACTATTGCAATGCAAAAACAAACGATATATTATTGAAAACAATGCAAGACTTCTGAAAAGAATGATAATAAAAACTCTACTAAACAAACTACTACACGAGTCATCTGCAGAACGTCACGTTCCTCAAGCATCGAACGACATATTTTCTTTTGATTTCAGGTGAAACGTGACCTGCACATGATTATGTGAAAAAGATTATTTTATAATATCATTTTATGATATAATATATAGAAATGCTGTATTTTTCTGAGTTTCTGGATTACTCAATGAAAGTGTGTCGGGAAAAGACATTAAACTGCAGATCTTTAATTTAACAGGTTTTTGGGAGATTTTGCATCTGAACACAGAGAAGATTCTGAGTGTAACTCAATAAACGCTGTATGAGACCTGAGTGATCTTTTACATTCTGGGTTAAAATCACTCTATTCAGAACAGATCTGTCTGATTAAGTCACAATAATGTGACGTATCTAATAACTTTAAAACACTGAAGATTCTACACTGTTTTAATTCCTCAGTGTCAGAACATAAAATCAGTTTCTCAAGACTGTGTTAAAAGAAAAAGGCACATGGTTTAAAAGAAGACAATGTAGGACAAAATTAGAAACAAGAACATCAAACAACTCAAACGAAACCTCAGGAGACAAACAAACAGCAGAAGTGTGGGGAAGAACTTCATGTGAGATTGAGGAGTTCTGCGCTCCGTGCAGAGCAGCAGCACGGATGTTTGGTGTCTTGTTTGATGGAGGAACCTTCATCAGCCCCAGCAGGAGCAGAAACCGATACCCCAGCCCACCGAACGCTCTCAGCGGGGCAGAAACGAACGACCCTCGAGGGCCCCTATGCAGTTTTCTTGCCCCTGTACACCCAGGCCTGGGGGATTAATAGGGGGGAGATCTTAGACAAGAGCATTCAACTTCCTTTGCCATACTGCAAATGATTCCAGCGTAACCTCAGACCACCATCTCAGCTGTGGTTCACCATCTGTGATGGAGACACCATCCTGTTTCCCGCTCAGGATCCAGCTTTCCGCCTCACACCCCAGTGACTCCGCAGGAGCAGTTTGGTCAGAGGTGGAAGGTCACACGAAGACTTTGGCGAGGGCATCGGCTCCCGCGCTGCCGATGTAGCATTTGGTGGGGTGGAACGCCACGTCATTAATGGACTCATCAAACTTCTTCCTGTGAGCGGTGAACTCCTGAACACACGTCTTACTCTCCATGTTCCACAGACGCACTGAGCAGTCGTGACCTGAGACACACGGCAGTGTCACAAACTCACACGACAGATCAAATGCTAATGAACTCACCACTCTCAGCATTCACTGCAGTCTGTCCGTTTACATGACTGTAATACAACCTCATTCTTAGTCCTCAAACGATTCTGTATACATCATTTTTATAATTATTTTTAGATCATTTCAAAATAAACCAAAGGCAGGGTAGGTGACTTTTTGTTTTTTTCTAGAAACATTTGTTATGCTAGTTCAAAGTCAAAGAAAAGTGATATCAATACAGTGATCTATCTATCTATAAGGCATCTACACACACTCTCTTCTTCTATGGTGTTCTGCAGATGAATGGAAACAGCACCGATGTCGTGTGCAGTGGGTAAGGCAGTCGGTACGGGTTTGATATGACATGAGGGGGAATAAACAAATGTAAATGTTACACCTGCAGGAGACGTTTTTTGATAACAGAACATAAAGGAAAGAGGAAGTGTGAACACTTACTTCCTGACATCAGATACAGGCCGTTGGGATCCACAGCCAGACTGGTCACAGCGTCCAGATGAGCGACCATCGAGTGAATCAGTTTACCTGCAGAACATCAACACTCTCTTAAATACTCATCAGCTTCAGTTACGGCGAGGTAAGACGGCCGAGTCGGTCACCTGTGGTGTTGTCGAAGAAGCGGATGTGGCGATCTTCCTGCGCTGTCATGGTAACTGGCAGCGTTGGGTGACTCAGCACCTTATTGATCTGACAGGAAGCATCTGAAGATCACAAATCAAGGTCAAAGGTCATGATGGGGTCTGGACATAGATCAATGTTTCACTACACAGTAACAGACTGAAAATATCAGACGTTCAGGCTGGTCCAGACAGTAACTGTACCGGGTTTTCCGGCCGACTGTGACTCCAGCTCCAGAATCATCTGCTGAGTCTCCATGTTGAAGATGCCAAGCCTGCCGTTACTAAAGGCTGTGACCATGTGAGCAGGATCACAGCACACCAGATCCACCGAAGATGGGACACCAATCTCTGCACAACACAAACACTGCGCTGAACTACGGTACAATTCATAAACCTTCATATGTTAGTGTACGGAGCACTTTTAAGATGTTGCTACATATTGTTTTAGTTGCTAATCCATGTAAAATACAAACAGACAACAAAAAGACTTACTGTTGTATTATTTCTGTTTTTTTATCCTGCACTGTGTTCAACAGTA
Organism: Ambastaia sidthimunki; assembly: GCA_036877625.1. NCBI lineage: Eukaryota > Metazoa > Chordata > Actinopteri > Cypriniformes > Botiidae > Ambastaia > Ambastaia sidthimunki. The sequence goes on along the minus strand of JAZGTK010002969.1, from coordinate 15,539 downwards.
GTTTAACTTTTGATACAAAACAATGTCCAATGGACCAATCAGAAGAAGCTTTATATTGACTGTAATGACATCATCGGAACGAAACCCATCATTTGGTGAAGGAGCTGCTGCTGCACAGCATGTGTGTGATGTTACATGCAGGAGTGTGTCTGGAGTGTGTCTGGAGTGTGTCGGGAGTGTGTCAGGAGTGTGTCGGGAGCGTGTCGGGAGCGTGTCGGGAGCATGTCGGGAGCGTGTCGGGAGCGTGTCGGGTGCGAGCGCTCACTGCAGCGTTACCGTTGCTCTGGCTGAAGACGGCGAGGGCTCCTGCCGTGCCTGCAGCGTTCCACAGCCTCACCGTCCCGTCTGCCGAGCACGACAGCAGCCGCTGATGAGCAGAGCTGTAGACCAATCCCCACACAGCATCTGTGTGACCGCACAGCGCCCCCCGCAGGACAGACGGATCTATTACAGATAGAGAGTTAAAGATCTGCCCCACACATTCATTTCCACAACAGATGAGTAACACCTACCGTAGGAGTCGTAGGGCTCCATGTTTGGATTCGGTGTGTTCCAGCTCTGAATGGTCCCATCCAACCCACCACTGAAACACTGATCTCCACTAGAACTCATGACCACACACAGAACTGGACCCCTACAACAGAACATCACCTGTGGATTCCTCTGGAAGAACCTCTCAATGGATTTGACAAACATTTCTCAGAGGTTCATAGCTCAGGAGATTTTTGAGACAACTGAGATATTAAAGAGATCTTATTTGTGATTTTTGTTTGTATGTAAATCTGCTTCATAGTTTTGATCCACACAAACACTTTTCACTTATTTTATTTTGTCTGTATAAATATCTGGTGTTTCCACAGCAGTTTGTGTCTATATAAAGGAAGTCATTCGGTGCCACTGTTTACCCTAAATTTTACTTTAAAATTTCTTTTGCTCTTCATGATTTTTTCCTCAATCCCACAATGCCTTTAAATAGAGCAGATTTAATGGCAGAAGTCAAAAGTCTTGCAGGACCAGCATGTACCTGTGAGCTCTGAAGGTGTAGATGGGCTCCACATCCAGAGCGGCACACCTGAACACAAACACAAGAGCAGCTTCAGAGCCGTGAGCTTTCATCAGCAGATCAACAGTCACTCAGTTAACTAGCGCTCTCACTTCTTTGTCGGGGCTGTTTTCTGAAGGTTCCACATCTTGAGCGTGTGATCTTCAGACGCGGTGATCACGACAGGCTCCACCGGATGGAAGGCCAGACCTCGGATGGAGTCGAAGTGGTTCCTGAGCGTGAATTTGGTGTTCCACGTCTTTCGCAGAGCGTCTTTGTTGTTGGTGATCTGAGGAAATATTTTAACTCATTAATTAAACGAATAATCCCTAACTTTAATGTTGGTTTAAAAATCCTTTCCTCTTCTCTTTTCCTCGTTTCTCTGTCACTTGATTAAAGCGTCTGCTAAATGAACACATGTAAACGTAAGAGACGCCAACACCAGTACAAAACGCACATCAGTCCAACACCATCATCTACTGATGCTGATTAATAGAGGATAGTGGGATCTCATGCCCTGCTAATAAAACATGACACTCACATCGTAAGACAGATTCTCTGCCTCATTGGCCACAGTGAGACCAGCGAGTTCTCCCAGACCCAGTCCAGTGTCCAGAACTTCATCAGTACTCATGATGAACGACTTTCCAGAGGAGGGGGGAAATGTCAGCGCTTCCACTGAAACACACACAAATCACACACGCTTGTTTGACTATCTTAGTGAGGTCATTCCATAGACTTTCACTAATTTGATTTGACCGTTTTATGAGCCTTTTATTTATTGAGGACCAGTAAAATGTCTCAAAAGTTGGTTGTCATGATATTTCACTATGTTAGCGAGGACACTCACTCTCACACACACACAGACACGCACAGACACGCGCACAGACACGCGCACAGACACGCGCACAGACACGCGCACAGACACGCGCACAGACACGCGCACACACGCGCACAGACACACGCACAGACACACGCACAGACACACGCACAGACACACGCACAGACACACGCACAGACACACGCACAGACACACGCACAGACACACACACTCAGTTGCTTGCAGAGGAGTTTGTGAATGGGGCAGAAATACCCTCATCCGTGCGCACTAGCTGGTGTTCACTGAGGCGAGGCAGACTGGGGCGGACAGGTGAAGCCACCGGAGGCTGTATGGATGACAAATCCTCAGTGTCACGAAGATTGGCCAACATGTCCTGTAGTTTACACCTGTTTGGTCCTACAGCCAGAGAACACACACTTCCTTTGACTCTTCCAGTGTTATATTACTGACCGATGTTGTGCAGTAAATTAACATCTTCTCAACGTAACAGTATATTCTGAGATATGAGAAATAACATCACTTCTCTCAAATCTAACACATTAAAATAGTTAAAAACACACAACAAACACAAACAACACAAACCAAAAATAAAGAAATCAAGAAAATGAAGCATTTTAAAAAACACTGGACATGATATTCTGAGATCATATATAAACACAAACACACAATCATTATATCGGCCAATGGCCTTCTTTCTACAGCTCAGCCAGTGAGAAACTGATACCGGTTGACCACTAGAAGAAAAGTACAGAAAGAAAGGCGGCAAGCAACAGAATTTCCACGTACTCTTCACTCCCTTTTTGCTCTTGCGCTCCTTTTTGTACTGTTCCTTCAGTTTGGAGATCAGGCCCTCATCCACGTCCCACGCCTCGGTCAAAGCGCTCTGCTCTTCCTTCTCTACACGTGACAGGGAGGAAGACACATGATATGCCCTGCAGTCAGACTCTACTGCTCAGTGTCTCCTTCAACAGCAACACTTCAGTCCAGTTAAACAATTTAAAGATGTGTTCAGGGTCACGTACACTGACATCATCGCTCATTTGCACAAAACTGTATCATCAAAGGTTGTAGCCGCTCATATAATCTGTTACTGGCATCACTTTACAGACGCTCACACAAACAGAGATACATCAAACACAACAGGTGCAGTTCTCACCGTTCTGATCCCGCTCAAGCTTTACTAAATCTATCTATCCAATCTATCTGAACACAGTGATACAGACACCCAACATGTGTGTCGTGCCACAGTCCTGAAAGCAAGCCCTGCTGTCGGGAACAGACATGGAGAAGCCCGTGTCCATTTCCTCACGTTCTGGGAAGTGATACTGGACTGATACAGACTGATACTGGAAACAACATGATCATTATCTAAGACGTGAGATCAGTCAGCATCAGAACATAGAAACTCATGACAGTTACCACAGACTCAGACATTGGTGTGAACTTAAAAACAACAGTACCATTTCTGCATCCGGGTCTCTTTTACTTTATGTTTCTATATTTTAAGATCAAACACAGCAGCAACAGTATTCTGCCAAACAGAAGCTGTAATTCTCACCCCAGTCTGCTCTCTCTCCAGCTGAAGGCATTTCACTCGAACCCTCCATGTCTTCATTATTGGCCAGAAAATCAAAACCCTTCAGAACTTCCTCAGTGTCCAGATCATCACTCATATCTGTTGAGGAAGAGGAGGGGGACGAAGAGACCTTCATCCTCACCATCTACATGACAGAGAGAGAGACAGAGAGAGAGAGAGAGTGAGCAGTAGGATGTGTTAGTGATGGCAGCTGCTGTGTCTTGGTGTGATGTTGAATCTGACATGTTCTCTGTCAAGTTTTGTAGGATTGTCATGACACTCAATGTGTGTTTTTAGTTTTATCAATTTTGCTGTCACACACATCAGCTTTAAACTGAATTCAGTACAAAACATTCACCATACACTCTCAGAATAATACAGTATATCATTAGATGTGGGATTATTAAATGAGATTCACTGAACAGTAACAGTTTCTGATGATCTAACAGTGATCAATGACAAAGATCATAACTCTGACTGAATAAGACACAATCTAGTAAGCAATCAGCATCCAGGAGCCAAACGTACAACAGTTTCACGAGATAACGTCACATTCAGGTGAACGCTGCTGTGTGTTTATTGCTGTAATAAAAATTACTCTGACTCACGGTGGCGAGGTCGACGATGGTCTTGTTCTGTCCCTCACTATCTTCATCCTCATCTTCATCGTTGAACTCTGCTGCAGCTTTCTCAATGAACTTGAAGGCTTCCAGAACGCTGGCGGAGTCGGACATCTCTGCTGTACTGTGAGCAGAACCAGAGAAAAACATGAGCAGCTTTCTGACGGCATCACATTTCACTTTATTTCTGTCTTCACAATTCTCATATGTACACAAACAGCTTCTGTTATCACAGATAACTGATATTGTAAATCAACACAATTTTGTCTATATTTTTTTAACAGTGTTCATGCAGTTTACTGACATCATCTGCTGTTGAAGGCAGACACGTCTTTACTGTTAAAAGAGAAATGTTTTGTATATAAATATATTTATAAATATATAAATATAACACACATCTCGTCTGGGATCTGTGTCAGAATTAAAGCAGTGTTTCGTAACCAGGGGGCCGGGTCAAGATGACTTAAAATAAGACAAAACAGGCATTAAAACAAACTAAAACAAATACAAAAAGATTTTTTATATTTTAATGACATCTTCGTAGCTATTCTACAGCTATACTAGAATATTTCATCAGTAGAAATTGTGAGTGGGGGGGCTTTACATATTGTGGTGGACAATGCGAGTCAGAACCCGTGGAATGAAACTGATGCTGCTGTAGATCCACTGACCTCGTCATGGTGTTGCTGCTGGCCTTCAGTGAGGACGGCTCGGTTCCGTTCACCATGGGCTCCAGACTCTTGTCCCCAGGTCTCTCCCCGCTGTCTTCCGCTAGTCCGAGCAGAGCTTTGACCCGCTGGGACTTCACATCCAAGATGGTGTCTGTGTATCCGACCTCCTGCAGGTACCTAAGAGAGAGATGAGTGGGTCACATTTCGGTCCCGTGTAGTCAGTACTGGAGAGAGTAATGCTTCAGACTGTATATTAACCCAGTGAGAGAGACAGGTTTACTTTATATTCATGCATTCAGTTCATATTTATTCACATTTACCAATTACGACACTCTTACAATTGCTTCTACACAGCTGCCATCAAAAACAAAACTCCAGACAAAACATCCTGTTGAGAACACATCCGATCCCACAAAACAGTGTTGAGAACACGTCTGATTCCACAAACAATTGTACAGAACATGTCTAATTCCACAAAAAAGTGTAGAGAACACGTCTGATGTCACAAACAAGCATCAAAAACACGTTCGATCTCATAAAAGTGTAGAGAACACGTCTGATCTCATAAAAGCGTCAAAGAACACGTCCGGTCTCATAAAAGCGTCAAAGAACACGTCCGATCTCATAAAAGTGTCAAAGAACACGTCCGATCTCATAAAAGCGTCAAAGAACACGTCTGATCTCATAAAAGCGTTAAAGAACACGTCCGATCTCATAAAAGTGTCAAAGAACACGTCCGGTCTCATAAAAGCGTTAAAGAACACGTCTGATCTCATAAAAGCGTCAAAGAACACGTCTGATCTCATAAAAGCTGACACATATGGCTTATTTTTAAACCCCAAACAGACGATCTGCTCCTCAGCTGATCACCTGAACCACTAGAGATCCAAACAACAATCAACACAGTTTGTGTAAAGATCACGTACCTTGTGTTTTATAAATCCCTAGAGTCCTGCACAACCGTGCTAATGTTCCTGGGGTCTCTAGAGAGGGTCCCAACACCGCTTGACTTGACAAAATGTATAAGTGGCAGTTTTAAAAAGGAGAAAGTGATAGAGAGAGCATGCGAGAGAGTGAGAGCAGTGTGTTGTGCTGTACCAGTCTCTCACCAGGCACAGAAAACTCAATGAGCTGAAACAATCCAGCATTCATTCAGAATTCCTCAGAACACACACACACTTTTGGTTTACAGGAACTCTCCATAGACGTTCATGTTTTTTATACTATATAAACTGTAAATTCTATCCCCTAACCCCAAAAACATGTTTACATTGTTATACATGTCATTATACACATTTGTGTGCTTGTAAACTACATATACCAGTACAGACACCACACACAAACACACACACACACAGTGCTGCAGACACCTCACATACACATATCAAATATCTATGTCATAAATCACACCAAGTCAAAGTCTCTGGCACAATCACTTGAAGACTCAGTGTTTTTTCATAAAGTACTGTTGGGTCATTGGGTTGTGTGTGTGTGTCTCACTCACTGCCTCAGCAGCTGCCTGCCCTGTTTCCAGCTCAGCTGACTGTTGGCTGGTTCAGGAAGTGCCTCGTTTTCATTGCCATCATCTAAGGGTCAAAGGTCACAAATGTATTAATCGCAGCCTCCTGTCTGTCCACATTCCACAGTCAATCTTTACGGGGCGCAGCCACAAACTTTAAAACTGTGTTCTGCCTGAGGCCTCTTTCGGTCTGTTTAATTCTTGTTTGTGTTATTTCATAGTTTTTAGACTTGTCCCTTACTGTGTATGCAGGACAACAGGGTGGAATGACACGTGTATTCAGACCACATGTGTGTGAAACCCTCTGGGGGGGGGTTTACCCGAGTCATAGCTGGGAGGTTTCACATCACCCTGATTGAGTTCTGCTCCGTATTTCAGCTTGTGGTATTTCGTCCTGCAGAGAAGAAATACAGCAGGTTAAGAGGTTCTGTTACCACGGTTACAGCACCTCGGTCCTGGAGTCACCTCACATGTGTAGGATGAATCTATAAATTCCTGGGAATGTGAGAATTGTTTCTGCAGCAGAGATGAGCCACAATCTGTCTGACACACAGATCAGCTAAACAAATACATAAAACAGCAGCAGAACTGACACTGAACACAGGAAACCTCTGTTGATTCAGAGCTTTACTTGTGCTTGATGTAGTTCTTACCGTTCAACTGAACAAACATCAGCCAGAATAAATTCAGTGTAAAGAAACACACTGTCTAGTGGTTCCCTGATACAATATTTACAACTGCAAAACTATTTCAATATAACAATTATTTGAAATACAAAAATGTGTTATTAACATGTTTATTATTTCTTGAATCAAAAATGATGATTGACTCATGGTATGTGTGAGCTGAAAGTTCACAAGCATGCCGTGTGTTACTGTGTTCTGTTCTGAATATTTCAATATTGACAGAATGTGGTTATGTTGAGCTCTACTGTGATGTGCTGCATTTACTGAGGCATTGAATGACACAGATGAATGACACAGATCACATATCATTTGAGAGTGCATGAAGACAGACGATGACTTTTCAGGAGAGACAGACAGATAGAGGACAGAGGAATTATGGGAAATTATTGTCAAATAAATTTCAGACGAACCTCATTGCAAGACATTTGTACTGTGAAATTATCTGGGAAATTAAGCTAAATTCTCTGTACCGTCATGAAAAAGTTACATTATCTAAATCAGAATTTAATAATAATGGTAGCATTTGTCATACGACCTTTTAATACTGATTCAGAACAGAGAGATTGTTTGTCAGTACACAGTTTGTGTGCTTTACAGACCTCTCCTGCTTTAGAGCGTACTCCAGCATCTTGATCCGTCTCACCAAATCCCTCTTCAGGTTCTCCTGGCCTTTCCTTTCCCCCTGCAGAAACGCCATCTGAGCCTACAACACACACACACACACACACCTTTTTTTATGTTTCTCAGGCCCAGAGTCATGCAGAAGAACCAGAAGGATCAGACACACTGGATTTTAACATTTTAAATATGAACTTTCAGTTTTCATAAACACGTCCCACTCTGGTCAAACCTGACATTACTGTACCTCAGCTGAGAGAGAGAGAAAGAGGGAGAGCTAAGCATCAGAGGTTATGAGTCACCAACATCAGCTCAGAAAACTGAAAACTGTCTTTCCCCAGCATCTGCCCACACACACTCAACACCCCAGCAGCCTGTACTGAACACAGCCAGAGTCTGCTGAACCCTCATCAGTGATGCTAATAAAACCTCACTGTCTCAAACCTCTGGCCACCGCAGCTCCACAGCAAATCCTATTCACTTGAATTGATTGTGAAGGTGCCCAAGGGCTATTTCAGCATATGACAACCTTTCTCACCCAGAGCTATGAAAGACATGTTGCTTATGAGAGTAATATCAAAAAAGAGAGCTGCAGCTAAAACGACCCAGTAGTGAGGTTCTACTTACACTGAATACACTGCGGACTTCTGCTCTGCTACACATTAACATAAGCAACAGAACAGCGGAAACATCACCGCTGTGCCAGAACCGGTCGGTCCTCACATGGTCTACACAATATCCACTAGCAGCACTTTCTGGTTTGTCCTTCATTCAACAGCTATAATAAAACACAACTATATGGACGTCAGGAGACCCATAAATACCAAAACATCTGAATATCTTAGTGTCCAACAGTTACAGGTCAACTAAGACACTGTACTCAGAATTTTACCCGTCAACGTCACATATATTTAACAAACATTTTATCCAAAGTGACTTCCAATAATACAAATAATTTGCCAATAATACTGACATAAGCAGCAGATGACAATCAAGGCAACACTAAAACATTGTGCTACTGTATAGAAGTATGAAGCACTAGACACTAGAGTCTTCACTAGGTACTATGTCGTTCACTAGATCAGCGGTGAATAGAGGCATCTAACATCTGCATCATCTGCATAATTCTGACAGACAGCATCAGTCTGTTATTTAGATGATGATGATGGTTGTTTTGTTTATCACCGTGTCAATACTGCTGATGTCATCGCTGTGATGTCATAACAGTTCAGGGGTCTTCATTGTCATGAACGGTCACAATGACAGAAACTGGCTTCCTTTTGCTCTAAACACAATATCAATTTTTACCTTTAGTTTTTGGCGATGAAATGCGGTCAGGTGTTGATTACACATTGATTCTTCACATTTCTGACGCTTTTGAGAGACGCAGCACAGAACATGTTGAAGTCAGGTTTCCCTCAGACTGAACAAACACCATTTAAACTCACGTTTAATGTGACGCTGTTAATGTGTCTGTATGCACATGATTCAGTCACAATTAAAGACCACAAATAGACAGCGCGTGTTTGTGTGCGCGCGCGCGTGTTTGTGTGCGCGCGCGTGTCAGCGCGAGAGAAGCAGCGTTTAGATGTCTGTGACTTTTGACTGCATTTAAAATCTCCTCAGAAATGAACGGCAGAAACCGGCGCATTACCTGCAGCTCGGCCCGCTCCAGCTCCCACTGCGCCCGCTGCACCTCGAAACGGGCCCACTCGTGCTGAAGAAAGTGTAAAATCCCCGGGACGCTGTACTGAGCTCGGGCCGCCTCTCCGCCGTCGCCCGGCGGTGGCGCTTTCGCACCGCCGGGAAGAACCGGATTGTTGTTGTTGTTGAAAAACACACCGGGGCCCGCCTGCTCATCCATGGCTGAGCCGGGAATCGGAGGTCTGATCGACCACACAGGCGCTGGATTCGGTCTCTCCGCTGCAGTATCGAGCGCAAAACGGCCGCTGTCACTTCAGCACGTTTCCGCTACTGGCGTCCGATTCATAACACAACGATTATTTGGAGCTGATTCGTTTAAATGATTCATTCGAACCGATTCACAAGCCGTCGGTGAATCACTGTCAAAAAACACTGACATAACTGATTGATTTATTGAACATGTGTTTTTTCATTACTTTAATAATACAACAAGAGTTTTCGCTTACATAGTTATATAAGAGAAAGTTCTGGAATATTTTATATTTATACGAATATGTTAAAATTACTAATATAACTATATTATATTGTTAGTTTTTTTTGGGTCATATGTAAATAATAAATTGTATTTTATTATATTAAAAATGCTCCCTATCTATGTTTTAAACATTGTGTGGGTTTTTACAAAGTTTTTAAATCACATTTTACCATCCGTTCCTAGGTTAGTTGTGTGAAAATTAATTTTACAAATATGACTAGTATATTATAATAACTAGGAATTGTACACATATCACATACAATCTCTCTATTAATATAATATTAAACCTGTTATAAAAAAAAACTGTGTGTATAAATATTATAGGAGCATCCGGGGGGAATGCTTAAGTTTTAAAGACAAATAAAGTGTCATGTAAACTGTCCGAACATGTATGATGATGGCATGTTTGATGCCACGCGACAGGCGGGAGGAATCGATTCGTTTAAATGATTCGCGCTGCCAACACGAAACGCGGTCATCGGACAGAGCAAACGAGTCTCAGTGTGACTAGCCAATCACAGACGAGTGCGCTGAGCACGCCGGGTCCTGTCGTTCAAAAGCGTTTATTCTGCATTAGATTGAATATGCTCTTGTGAATCCTGCAATAACACATATAAAAGACAAGATTACAATTACCAGGCAAAATACAGATTCTGAACACACAATTCCACACGGATTGAAAGCATCGCTAAATACATATATTAACAATGTAAAGTCAACCAAATGCCTCTGTCAGTTTCATAATGGCATCATGCTTTAAGAGACGCAAGTCATGTTAGGCAGGAACTGTTACACAACACTACAATACTAACCTGTATTTCAGAACGAATCCAGCGAGTACTTTCTGTTACACTGCATAGCATTGTACACTGAATACTGTACATTTGGGCAGATCTAACAGTTTTTTTTGTGTGTATTCCATATGTTATATTTACACACTACTGGTACTGCATGTGTAATAATTGTGCCAGCTGATCGGTCATCTGTGTGGGTTTAACCACTTTCTCACATTGTGTGCAGCGTTTTCTCAAGACTGGTTTAATTTCTCAGGAATGGAATGACTCTGATGGCCAGTCAAGCTTTTTACCTGCTCATGACTAACTCTGACATCACCAGCAGGTCTCTCATCATGGCCCAGCTGTATAAGGAGCACAAAGATGAAGATCAGTTCTTCTACATGCCTCATAGGAGATGTTTGGACACTGAAAACACGCCGTAAAATAACAGGTGAAGTGTTTAGATTGGGGTACAGCAGGTCTAAAAGTTAAAATTAGCATTTAAAGTCTTTTGTACATAGTGTTAACTTTTTAGATATACTGTTTCCTTTGTATGTTTTGATTGTAATAAATTCTTTAATTCTTGAGTCAAGCCCTTCTTTGGTGATTTGTGATGAAATAAAAATATTGTTAATTTTTGTTTGAATGCAGTTGCTTTTAAATTCCTAACAGTATTAAAACTTATTTTAAATGATTTTATCTTCACTGTAGCGCATTACACATTAAATGTTTATATGGTTTTTTTTAAACACTGGTACAGAGATACTTGTAGGAATGGAAACATAAACCTGGTTAAAGGCCCAAAGAAGACTCATCGCTCTACAGCCTGAGATGAAACTCACCGCCTGCAGGCGGCGCTCCTGCGCTGCTGTTGAGAGCTGTTGCGTTTTCCTCTCACTGACGTTTCAATGGACCATCAAAGTTTTACCTGTGGGCGGTTTTAAAGAATTAGTAGAGAATCATTTTGTGTGATTGAAAACAACCAAAAATATTGGGGGTGTGTTTTAATAAGTGCAGATATGTTGTTGATTTGTGTCTCCCTCACTTGTCATTTTGTCTTTTCTGTTTTTGACTGTGTTGATACTATGTATTACACCTGTATCTCTCTTATTACAAGAAAGATGTGTGAGAGGGAGAGACAGAGAGAGAGCTGGAGAGAGAGACAGACAGAGAGAGAGACAGAGACAGATGGAGAGAGAGACAGACAGAGAGAGAAAGACAGAGAGAGACAGACAGAGAGAGAGATGGAGAGAGAGACAGAGAGAGAAAGCTGAATTTGTGTCAGTTATGCAATATGTTTCTGCTGCTTTGCTTTTTGTCTGGAAAACAAAACCAATGTTGTCTGAGTCTCTCAGGCCTCGCCTCTGTTCCAATCAGAACGCAGGACTGTCACCATGACGACGGGTTACTAGGTAGAATCTCCTGACAGGAGGAAGTCGAGTACTGAGAAGACGAGCTCTTTAGTGTTTATGCTGTATATTATTTAAACATGATTCAGACCAGCTCCAACACAGCCGACAGGTGAGCTGAGACTGAACAGTAGTGATGGTGTGTGTGTGTGTTTGCTCTCTTAACTATGACAGGAATAATAGACTGGTCTTAAACAGGAGATGAGCATTTGTGTGCTGTTTCACTTACATTAACTCCTGGGGAGGTTTTTACAGTGTTGCTAGGGTGTTGCTAGGGTGTTGCTAGGGTGTTCTGGCTGCTGAAGTCTCCATGTTATTCTGATCTGTAGATGCTGTATGACCTCTGTCCGTCTGCGTGAGTTCTATCTTCTGCTAGACACAAATGAATAACAAAATCCAAACGCACAGCTTCCACGTCTCAGTTGTTTCTCTTTGACAGCAGTGAGATTAAAACATTTCTCCAGTAATCTCACATCTGATGCTGTCAGAGTTTCAGATGAGATCTCAACATCTCAATCTGTGCTCAGATTTGAGTTGCATGTTTCCATTTGAGTTGCATTCCACTGGATTAGTGTGTTTGAAACATTCCTTCTGACCTCCAGCCAGTTTCCTGCAAGTCAGAGATCTATAATTACTGGGGTGGAGGCACAAATCTGTGTCTTTTTCCGGAAATCTCTGAATATCTTACCCACTTAACTGTCTTTTGCTCAACACAGCTTTAAAGGAATCAAAAACTCTGCCATGTGGCTGACTGTAATTCTGTCCTTCACCCTTCTGTATGCGACACAGGATTGTTAAAAAGCCGCAAATTCACAAATGGACTTTAGCTGATGAAACCTGCTTAGCAAACATTTGAGTAAATGATCATCTGTTGATAACTGGAACACTTCTCTAGCGTTTCTGAAACGACCCTCTTGATTGGTTCAGTCACATGGAACGTCTTGAGTGGCCCTAAGTGCTGATGTTGCCGTGGTGATACTGTACAAGCGAGAACAGTTTTCTCTTTTAACTACTGTATGTGTGTGTCAATGAGTTACTGCCTCACTGTCATTGGGGCCTGTAAGTGGGTCTCGGAAAACTACTGGGTCTTTATAAACACAGCTGACCTCAAAAAGCAAACATACAGCACAATACAAGAGTTCAAAGAATGTATTTGAGCCCAGACACACCCAAACACCCCCGACAACAACAAACCCCTCAGAATTAGAGAGTGTCTTATAAATATCATCTCTTCTCCAGATTCTCTACTGTCTATACAGACAGCTGCTAAATGAAGTGTACATGTACAAGTAAAAACAATAATAAGAATAAAGTCAATAATAAAAACATAATAATAATAAAAACAATATGTATAATAAGAATATTAATAAAGCTGTGCAAACTACCAGATTAATATTATTAAAACATTTTAGAATATGAAAACTTTAGAAAATAAACACGCACAAGCTCACAGTCTGAGGCAGGAAGGTTTGTGGGTTCATGTAAAACATTGTGTGTTTTTCTTAAAGTGATGTTTAGTGACCATAGCCTGTGATACAGAATGTACAGTATAAAAACTTTTATACTGTAGAGGTTTTCGTTTAGATTAATGTGGCACAATGCAATTTACAAACATATCTAATAGAATTGTTCAAGAACACATTAAAATCGTTGTTTCATAGAGCGCTTCTTGAGTGTGTTTCAGCCGGAGCGAGAGGAAGGAAGGTGATATCTTTAGGAATGTGACATTAAAAACAGGACAGCTGTATCCTGATAGAGATGTATTTGGGTTAAATGAGGAAAGTGTTTACTCAATGTATTGTACAGTCCCATGATAACTTGAAGGATACACACACGTTTGTTATGTGGAATAAAACAGGAATACTTACTCACCTATCACACTACAATGGATGAAAATGAGCTTGTGTCTCTCCACCCTATAAGCCTCTCGTTCCCACACTTAATAATTAACCAATGAAAAACGAGCCACACAGGAAAGCTGAGACACAAACCTAAACTTTTCCAACTGAGAGGCTGTTTGGTCACCTGACGTTCTTGACCAATCACACGTCATGCCTGCTCTAACCCAAGCGTCTATTCATGTGTGTGACAATGAGTCCAACTCGATTTGTTTGTGCTGCACTTGCGTGCATTTTTTCCCAGTATGTTTTATCAGTGAGTGGTCAAAGGTCAGATCTATACATAAATAGACTCTCACAAAAAAGCCCAAAGAACTCCAAATTTAAAGTCTGTTTATTATTATTTACCTTTTATACAGTTTTTAAACGTGTCACAATATGTGTGACTTGATGGATTTGTACTGGACACAGTGAGAGACACTGACTGAACACGCTCTCTGTTAAGTCAAAGTCTCTCTCTCTCACGAGGACATTGGTTGTGTTACATGTTTCTCATGTTCTCAACTCAGATTTTGGAGGTTTAATTTGGCATCTGCACCTTATTAAGAGATCATAACATATTATCATAAGATATTATATCAGCCAGTGAACAACCAGCATTCTTAAATAAATAAAACTATTTCCTACTTCTAAATAATTTTAGACAAAGCTGATACTTCATATGATAGTTCTCAACACACCTGTGGCTCCAACATCAGTTGACTCCTCCATCTCATCCCTCATTCTATTGTAGCCTCCATCCGTCCGTCAGAAGTCATGGCGACACATGCATCATCACTCCAGGTGCTCAGTTGGTGGTTGTCGTGGTAACAGCAGTTGGATTGCACCCAATCAGATGTGGCGAGGCTTGTGTGGCTGTCCTCAAGAGGGTCAGGAGAGCTGGGGATCTGTGTCTGTCTCTGGAAAACACGTCACATGATGTTTATCACTAATGCTGCTCTCCTCACTCTGTCTGTTTACATGTGATTTACTGATTCTCTTAACTCTTCTGTTCTGTAGTTTATTTTGCACAGTGCCCTGTAATGCAACAAATATAACTAACACTGAAAGAGGAATTCCTTACAAAACACATTGTGATGTTACCATAGCATAACCACGATCATTTGGTATGTACAGAACCAAAGAAACCCACAGAACCCAGAGTGACAATGACACACAATGACACTTTTAAAATGAAATTTTGTGAATGTAAAATCTAAAGATTAAAATATCACAGACTAATGTTAAACATTAGCTGATGTTAAAACTGTGTTAAAGCCAGCTGTGTTTTAGGTGGGTGACTGTGTTTCAGCATTCATATGTGAATCTTCAATCTCAATGGTTTTATGCTCTCAGCATCCAATAATTCACAAAACACACTGTGTGACAATTCAGTTAACTTGTAGCTTAAGAAAGCTGAAAACCCTTCAATACCTTTTGTTATACATGTCAAAGGCCAGTCAAACTTTGCTGTTTTACTGCAAATCTGTGACCTTGTAGATGCCAGATTAGCTAATGCTAACACAGACAGGTTTCAGTGATATGCTTATTCCCAAACCATGCTCAAAAAGCATGGGAGAAGAGAGGAGAAGAGGGGAGAAAAGAAGAGCTGAGAGGAGAGCAGGGGAGAGAAGAAGAAGAGCTGAGAGGAGAAGAGGGGAGAGAAGAAGAAGAGCTGAGAGGAGAAGAGGGGAGAGAAGAAGAGCTGAGAGGAGAGCAGGGGAG
>JAZGTK010002968.1:6297-29149 GCA_036877625.1 Ambastaia sidthimunki | reverse complement strand
TGGATGCTTCAGAGGAGGCCATTAAAAAAGACATTGATAAGTGTCGGGTGGCAATGGCTAACGTTCAACCCCAGATGTTGGTTGCCGGGGCAACCAGCATTGCTCGCCGGGCTAACAGGGTCCTTCTGGTGGCCAAGCGAGAAGTGGAGAACTCGGAGGACCCCAAATTCAGGGAACTGGTTAAATTTGCTTCAGATGAACTTGGTAGAACAATCTCACCCATGGTTATGGCTGCTAAGGCTGTGGCAGGAAACATTCAGGATCCAGGTTTTTCCTCTTTTATTTTGTATATGTCCTGGTTACAGTTATAGAATAACTTTTCAGTTGTTGCTAACAGAAATCTTCTCCTGAGAGCAGGTTTGCAGAAGAGCTTCTTAGACTCTGGCTACAGGATCTTGGCTGCTGTTGGGAAAGTCCGAGAAGCCTTTCAGCCTCAGGAGCCTGACTTTCCACCTCCACCTCCAGACCTCGATCAGCTGCATGTAAGTGTTGCAGCTCTCCATCATCTCCATCTCCATCATATCTCCACCATCTCATAATATCAGTATTAGTATATTAATATTGCTATTGTTAATTGAAATACTGCATATCTTTAATAAGATAAAGCCTTGTATAATAGACACAAGCCACTAAAGCACCAGGTTGTGCCACCTCCATCTTTCTCTCTCAGGTCCATGATGATCACGCTCCTCCCAAACCTCCCCTCCCTGAGGGAGAGGTTCCTCCCCCGAGACCTCCACCCCCAGAGGAGAAGGATGAGGAGTTCCCAGATCAGAAAGCTGGAGAGATGGTGAGCGAGCCAATGATGGTGGCTGCCAGGCAACTGCACGACGAGGCCCGCAAATGGTCCAGCAAGGTGAGTAGACCTGCTGCACAGACTGTACACACACAGACACCCATCTGACACCCAACTCATTCCTTATAGTTCTGTGTATGTAAAATAACTTAAAGAGTGACTCTGACAAAGCTTGTAAGGATCTCATAAAGCTGGGTCATATTTCAAAATCAGATAAATAAAACATTATATTTTACATAATTAAAGACTAAATTTAGAGCACAATGTTCATGCTTTACAATGCCAGAAAATAATGTGTGGAAGGATATAGTGTGAGCAAAAAAGCTTTTTATTAATCTGTCCTTTATTATTAAATATTTTATATTTTTGCTATGTAATTCAAATGGTTTTAATACCATGAGGCAATATAATGCAGGAAAAAGTTGAAATGTAAAGTGTTTTTACATCATTAATTTTGTATCCGTACAAGATTATTATTACTATCACACATCCTGTCCAGATGTCCAAATATGACCCAGTCATGTTCATGACAGGCTTCGTGAGACTCCTAAATCCTAAAATTGCTGTGGAAATGTCACCGGCTGTGTCATGTGCAGCCGGTCAGTCATTATGTGGAAGTCTTCTTGTCATCACAGTGTCATTTTCTCTGGTCGTGTCAATATTGTCATCTAACCCATTCAGTGGTTTTGTAGATACTGCAGAGAAATGTGCTTTGTTTCCCAGTCTGCTGTTCATGGTTGTGAGATGCTACTTTCTAGGTCTGTTAAATGTGGGTGTTTTTGTTGTTGTTGTCCTCAGCCTGAAATTTGGACATCTGAGTCATGATTCCAATTTCAGGAAAAGAAAATAAACGGAAACTGTCATCTATGAAAAGAAGCGTTTGCATGCCATGTCTAACGGTTTTAACAAGCAGATTCACTAATTTGTTACCATAGTGATGAAGCAAAACATGATTTTTCTTCACAGCTGTACCCCAAAAGTTCAACAGCTATAAACCTAAGCAAACAAAAGTACCAAGATAACTTGTAAAATATTTGAAACCTTGAAGGCGCTAGTTTCCGAAGCTAGTGCTGAGCTAATGCAAGCTCATTACAAATACTTTTGTTGAAAATAGAAGGTGATATAAGCAACAAATAATCCAGTCAGGTGACCATAGTGAGAACCCATTGGGTGTGTTCAATTTATTTCTTGTGTTTTTGTCTTTTGTCAATGTATTTGTGAGTTTGTTGTACATCTACTTTAGATCAAACTGTCCCTTCACAGTTCTGTCATGTCATTTGTTCTCTTTGTGTGTGTTTAGCTGGTCTTTTTTCTGTTTGTGTCCATACACAGCCCCATTTCTGCCGCTTGTTTAGTTAAATATATATGTTGGCACATATTCATTTTTCCACTCAAATCTCAGAAGTAGAATAGTTCAGAGATAGAATCATTCACCCAAAATGAACATTCTGTTATCTTTTATTGACCTGACTCTTCTCATTCCAAACTTGTATCCACACACAGAAAAAAAAAGACTATGTCATTATAGCTTTTCTATACAGTAAAAGAGACTGTAAACTAGGATCTTTCAAAAATCAGTGTAGTTCATATTGTCCGCATTAGGTTTTCTGAAGTCATATACTGTGTAAGAAAAATTGATTGAGTAATTTGACAAAAATCTGAGGAAAACGTCACTGAAATTGACTGAATTCACTGAAATTTTTAACATGAAAATACACTTTTAAATATTGGAATAAGGAAAACAGAATGTTTAGTTTTTAAATGAACTTTTGCTTCTTTGCTTCATGTCCAAATTAACACTGTAGTTTTTATCCTCAACTGTACACAAGACACACACCCCAACCTTTTTTTCAGAGTGTAAGACTACAGTCTGATTTTCATTTTAAACCTTGTGCCAGTCTATAACCAGAAAGACTGAGAATTCTTCCCCTCCTGCCCCATCTACCCACAATCCTCTCCTGGGACTCTCCATCCAGTGCCTCTCGTACTAACTCTGTCCTTCTTTCTCCCTGCCGGCTCCTTTCTCTGCCTCCCCCCTCCTCCTCCCCAGCCTGTGGTGACAGATGCAGGTTTTCAGGCCGCTGAGGCAGATGTAGATATAGACGATGATGATGAGTTCACAGACAACGAGGATGATTTTGAGCCAGAGCTGCTTTTAATGGCTTCCAATCAACCAGTTAACCAGCCCATTCTGGCCGCTGCGCAGTCTTTACACCAGGAGACTTGCAAGTGGTCCAGTAAGGTACTCCTGGCCCCAGTCAGGCCGCAGCATCCCTTCTGCATCCAGATATAATTGTGGGAATGCTGAATCCAGATTAGCTGCTGCTGTTGTTGCTTCACACTTGATTCCGGTGTGGGTTTGTTTTTTTACTGCTGGGGCTGCCAATGACAGCGACTGGAATGGCAAGTTTGTTGTGCATTTCTTGGACAAACTGATACTGGCTTCACAAGTCACTTCCTGCGCATTTTTGATAGTGTCACTCCTCTGAGCCCCTGGTTTGAAAATGGAGCCACTCATTCAAACGCTGCTGCCAAAAACACTCTGCTTTTGCCAACCTGTGAAGCCATGGATGACAGTTTCCTAGTGACTTCAGAATTACACGTGTTGAAGTCATGTCGTCACATTGCCTGTTTGTCGTTTGTTTTGCACATGCGGTTTTTCTAACCATTTACATAAATCATCTCAAAGTGATTTTAGGATGAAACTTTTTAACACACCGAAGCTCTGCATGCCTGTGTACAACGTAAGCCTCCCTCATGGACAACATATAATTCTATTATATAATTCTATCTAACGTAAAATGATGAAATACACTATGGTTATAATTTTAAAGGATGTATTATTTATAAGATGGGTACAGCGGTATTATTGACAAGCTGGAGGAAAATGCATTTAGAATCTGTATTTGAGGTGCAGGTACATTTATATATCACACACAATGAATCTTTTACTAATTTTACACAAGGCATGATGGAGATACATTTGATGAATATGAAGGTCTAAACATTGTTTGTCTAACATTACATAAAAGGTTATACATAGAAACAGCTAAATTGTCAACAGTCACATATTAGCAAGACACTTTTTGCTTTAGCAAATACTGTTTTAAACAAAATGTTACAATTATACAATCACCAAACGCTATATAGGAGCAACTCATGTTTTGCGGTATTTTTTGTACATTTTATCATTTAGAGTGTTTGCCTAAGCAAAGTCGTAATCCAACTTTAAACAACGCATATGCTAATTTCCGCATGGGTTTTCCTCTTAGGGTAATGACATCATCGCAGCGGCTAAGCGCATGGCCCTGCTCATGGCAGAGATGTCTCGCCTGGTGCGCGGAGGAAGCGGGAATAAACGTGCCCTCATTCAGTGTGCCAAGGACATCGCTAAGGCCTCAGATGAGGTCACACGACTGGCTAAGGAGGTGGCCAAGCAATGCACTGACAAACGAATTCGCACTAACCTCTTGCAGGTCAGTGATTCTGTTCTTACCAGCACAAACATTCACTGAGTTACTCCAGTGGGCCACAGGATCTGGTGGGGCTCTGAAGACCCTCTCAGAAGTGTTGTTGTTCATTCTAGGTGTGTGAGCGTATCCCAACCATCAGCACTCAGCTGAAGATCCTGTCTACAGTTAAGGCCACCATGCTGGGTCGTACAAACATCAGTGAGGAAGAATCTGAGCAGGTGGGGTTACATTCTCTCTCTCTTTCATATGCAAACAACCACCTTTATTGAAACATTAATAAATTGTGTTTCTTTAGGCCACTGAGATGCTTGTGCACAACGCTCAGAACCTCATGCAGTCCGTGAAGGAGACTGTGAGAGAAGCAGAAGCCGCCTCCATCAAGATCCGCACAGATGCTGGGTTCACTCTGCGCTGGGTCAGGAAGACCCCCTGGTACCAGTAAACCGAGGATTGTTCTTTCCTGTTCAAGAACAATGATAGGACACCATCAGATCCTTAAACTAATGGACATCGATGTTCAGTTGTGGGTTTGGGATTGCTGGTAGAACTTATTTTTATTTACTTACTACTAAGGGTACTTGGTACACCGATTATTTATCCTTATGAAAGCTATTTTTGTCTTTAAAGTTTGTTAGAGTTAACTTTATCTCACACTACTGGGATATAGTGTAGGAGTACACAGGAAGCAGATTTTTAAATATATATTTTTGGTATGTTGGGTTTCTAAATTTCAGGTATATATATTTTTTGCATGAAGACGTTTTCTATTTTGTATGGGAGAAAAATGGCATGATGACAGACAGTAAATGCTTTTCTCTAACAGTGTTGGAGCTCATGATGAAATTTAATTTAGTTTTTGAAAATTGATTTTTTTTTATTGAAAATGTATATATTTATATTTCTTAATGATGTCTACAATCATCAGATCATTATCACAGATTGTGTTTTAGTCACATACGAACTATGACGTGTTAAGCTTGATTTAATTCGAATGAATCGTTCTCAATTCAGTACGAACTTAGTTTGGCTTGCTTAACTATTTATTAAATGGGATAATGGCTTTGTTTTTTTGTTGTGGATAGGTCATGCAATTACAGAGATGTATTTTGCATGGCATAATTGATGCCAAAGATTTAATTTTTTACATTTATGTGACCTTAATATTCTTTAACTATTATATAAACAAAAAATTCTGTACTGTAAATGTGTTGAGACTTAAATGGTTAACTTCATACAATGCCATTCTTATACTTTATCACACTTGAAAAACGTTCTTTCTGTTAAACTTGTGAGAGAGTGGATGCATTGTTTTTTAGATAATACTCATTGTAAAAGAAAAGCACAATTCTCACAACAGTTGAACTGTTTTCTCTATGTGGCTATAGTGAACATCAAAGCCAGTCTTTTTACAGTTAAACAAACTATTGCTGTAATTTTGAGGTTCTCAGTGCGATTTTATTTGTTAGTATTTCGATTGTGATATATTGATGGAGCTGTATTAATGTATCTTCCATTGGGTGAAATTGATAACTATTACACAAGACCCAGGTGGCTTGTTTGTGATAGCACTGTGTTTGGCGATAACTAAACCGATTTTACAGATTTGACTGTACAGATTTGAATGTGTTGTATATGAGTAGCACAATGCTTTTAACCTTTAGCTGAAGATGAACTATGTTAAGCTGTACTCTGAACTCTTAGCACAGCTGACAGTTTATCAAAAAATGCTTCACTGCCTTGCGTTCACTTAAAATCTTTCTATAGTATATACATTTGTAAGAGTACCTTTATCAGCCCCTATATAGTGCCTCGTTGTGAAAGTTTACAGGGCTGTATTTAATGTGTAATAGCATGTTTTGGATTTTGTTGACATTACGGTAAAATTATGTTGTCATTACGGTAAAATAC
The DNA here is from genome assembly GCA_036877625.1 of Ambastaia sidthimunki. Taxonomy (NCBI): domain Eukaryota; kingdom Metazoa; phylum Chordata; class Actinopteri; order Cypriniformes; family Botiidae; genus Ambastaia; species Ambastaia sidthimunki. The sequence continues at coordinate 22,972 of JAZGTK010002968.1, read as the reverse complement.
TGCTTTGAGAATGTAAATATATGACACCACTGTTGACTTCTGTTCTCAGTGTCACAGCCAAACATCTTATGTGCCTCAGAATAATAAAACAGTTTTGTGAGGTGTTCATTTAACAATTATTCTTACCAAATGTGTCTAAAAGAAACTGCATTTCTGCCTTTTATTATTACATAAAAATGTATAGATAACCTTTAAGGACTCTTTTCATAAGAACTTTAAAGATACTTAGTTTGTATAAAATATTTGAATGTGTACTTTCAACTGTATTTATAAGTTTAAAACAGACACAAAAAAATCACACAGAGACCAGATTTTGTTTCCATACTTTATAAATCAGAAGGCTTTGGGTTTAAATATCTTTAAATGCAATTAAACAGTTCCCTTGACTTGCAGGTTTTCAAATGACTTATAAAACAATGAAATTGCCCTTTGTGAGTGTGCGAGTTCTCTGTAAAGCTTTAAGGCTGCACATCTACCATATTGCTACATATTAATGTCCACAGATTCTTTCTTTTGTGCTCCATAGTGCTTGTACATGACAAACGACGTGTTAAGGCAAAAAGACGTGTTAACTACATTACCTCTTGCTTCAAGCATAGCTGTGCTTTAAAAGAAAGGCATTTGGGTGTGTATGTGTGAGGGCTCCTAGAAGTATTTTGCCCATTCGATTACACAAAAGAAAATATAAAAACTGAATGAAGGACTAAGGCCTGACAACAGAAATCCGAAAAGTAATGTTCTGTGCCAGTATCAAAGATGGTAGAACAGTAAGCGATTCAATCTCATCTACATCACAAAATCTGATGTAAAAATCGAACAAAATTATATGCCACGACGTAAAACAATGGAATGTTATTTCTGTGAAGATAAAGTCAACAAAAAGTATGTCATTGGAATTTTGGCAAATTCCCAGTTTCCTCCCACAAAACATGTAAAGATAAATAATACAATGACAATTGTTACTTTAATGGTTTGATTGTATATAAGGTGCAATCCTTTATGATTTCTCATGTGGAAATTGGCACCTCTGTTGAGCTTTTGGCATGATTGTGATCCTGTAACAGCTTCATGTTCTGACCTGGAACTTTCCAGCCTTGGTCACATATTTCACACCCTTGAATGGTTTATACTTCTCACCGTACATATCAAGGCGATTTACTTTCAGTCCTGTGAAGCATTAATATAAAACACTAAGAAAATTGAAAAATCCTTTTGAACATCATTATATATGTACATACAAATACATAACATATTAAAGAATATACAAAACACACGATAAGAAAATGAAACACAAAGTCAAAGAAATCAGAAAATTTGACTAATGAGAGTTATGGCAACTTTTTAAAGCTTGTTAATTGTAGATATATTTTATTACTATGTTCTGATCTTTACTTTGATCCATGACTGGCAATAAATAACAAGGGTGATAAAGGGGCCATAACTTACCTGAGATGGCTAATTGTTGGATCTTCAGGTCAATGTTCAGGTTTGGGTTTTCCTCTGGTTTAGGTGCTCCAGCCTGCAGGCTGAGACTTCCTTTCAGATTGGGAAGCTTCTGAGGGTTAAGCTTTCCTATATCCCACACTAAAGTCTACAGGACAACAGTAAGAACTATTAGATGTTCAATGACACTTACAGTGCTTTAAATGATTATATATTACAAGAATAACACTGTTAGCTACCCTAAAAAAGTGATAGTTGTGATAGTTTATTGTTTATTCATTCTTATGTCATTCCAAAACTGTTTGACTTTCTTCTGTGAAACACCAAGAAGATATTTTGAGAATTGTCTCATTGTTTGTGTTCATACAATGGAAGTCAATGGATGCCACTGTTGGTTTGGAATGACATGGGGGTGTGTAAATGATGGAAGAATCATGGGGTAGTATTTTACCTTTGTGACAGGGTCAAAGTTATAGGTTCCCTGAGTTGCATTGAGGTTGGCACTGAGAACCACTTTGGGCATGTGTATGGTCACTACAACACACTCCACAGTCTTTCCCATGGTCTGTTTAGGACCCACAGTGATATCCAGTCTTCCTGAAGAACCAGTCTCAAAGAAACTGATGTTCTGCTTCACATACACTGGGATTGCTACCAGGCTGCAAAATGTTTCAAGAAATTGCAAGAAATGCATTTGCAGGCAAACGTTTTAACCAAAGTATTTATGGCTGAGCTTTACTGCACTTACTTTTGGGCACTGACGTGATATGACAGAAGCTGAAAGTTTCCATCTGGAGGAATGAAGGAGATAACTTTCTCACTTTCCCATCTCTTGTATCGGACACAAGGATGAAAACTCACATCATCCAGGAGTCTGGGGTTCTATGCATAGAGATCAGAAGTTTATTTTTGTTTATTTAACAGTGGCCTACAATACAAATGGACAGTGCTTCTATTCTGACCTTTCGATTGATACATTTCTGAGAACAGTATTAATATGCAGAGGATATTCCACAAATTAAATACACTTGATGAGTTATGAACTGTACAAGAAAAACAAACAAACTGGCAGGTGTATATCATTAAATGCCCTCACCATAAATGAAAGTGTAAGATCTGGCATTCCAGACAGCTTGACACAAGCATCAATCACTCCCTGGATTTCTGCAAAAACTGTAGTTCCTGAAACAAAACAATACAGAAACTCTCATATTTACACTACCAGCCAAACGATTGGACATTCCACATTTCAGACCTTAAGATTCATGCAGACACAAGTTCTATACAAATTAAATTCAAACATTTTAAAAGTCCTTAGATCGAAAGGTTTTACCGGTCATAGGAAATACATTTGCCCATGTGTGACTTGCACTGAGTATGTTCAGATAATGGAAAATAAACATTCAGTATCATGCATCTGTTGGGCAGTGGCACAATATATCTCACCGTTCTACTGGGCACCACTGTTAAATTAACTTATATTCAATACTGACTCTTACCAGACTTATCCAGGATAGCATCAATTTCTTCAACCACATCAAAGTAAGCCTCATTATTAGTGTATTTTACACCAGCTCTTCTCCATGGGATAGAAGAGAGCTGACCAGTAGGGAGGGTCTGCCCAACATTACTGCTGCCTAAAGATTGCAAATCAGACTATTAACATTTCATAACCATGCACAAAATACATCTCACGCTAATAGAAGTCTCACCTGTGATGGTGTTGACCATAGACCGAAGTATAGTGGGAGGTCTGATTAGTTCCTTCAAGATGTTGGACTCTGTGGCGAGCGGGAAGCCATTATCTAACATTTCCTCCAGGAGCTCATAGACTATAACCACGTTATCCTTGATAGTGGTTTCAGAACATTCTCCAAAATAATCCTGCATACACGATAGTAAAACGATATAACATCAAAACACAATATCTATAGCAGGGGTTCCCAATCCTGTTCCTGGAGGGTCCGTGTCCTGCAGAGTTTAGCTCCAACCCTAATGAAACACACCTGAACAAGCCAGTCAAGGTTTTACTATGAAGATTAAAAGCTTTCAAGCAGGTGTGTTGAGACAAGTTGGAGCTAAACTCAGGATACTGGCCCTCCAGGAGCAGGATTGGGCACCTCTGGTCTATAGTGTACATCTAAAATAAAAAGGCATATTTGATATCATCTGCTCCACAGTCAGAGATTCTTCATACCTGAAATGTATCTGCCACACGGTGCAGAAACTCTATTACAAAGAGAGGAGGCACTTCTGTTTGGATGACAGAAACGAAGAACATCTTCTCACGATAGATGCTTATGAGATAGTGATGAGGGGTGTGGATGACCGGAGACACATTGTCAGGTTCCACAGCCTTTTCCCGGGCTTCGAAAAAATAATCACAGATGGAGCGATTTATGACACTCTTCCAGTGTTTCTCCAGGAATATATCGCCAATGTTGTTTATCAGGAACAAGCTGTGAATCATGATGAGGGATGGAAAGCCAACAAGCTAAAAAGGAAAAATGATGGAGCTTACTGGAAACATGTAAGCATTATTATTTGAAAATACTAAGCAACATTTGAAAATACAATCTTTGCTTTTGCCTTTTCAGTCTGATGTAACCTTACAGTAAAGCATTTTATTTTTGATTCAGTTGAATAATAGATGCTAGTGTTGTAGGCATTACATTAATAGGTGTAATAGTTTATTTTGTTAATTGTTTACATAAAGCAGTACTTGTTTCGACCAGGGTTCCCTGGGGGTCCTGCAGGCAATATAAGTATTAGAATAAACATACTGATCTACTGATCTAATACACATTATATAATATAATAATATTAGTTAATGTTGTACATTATTGGGGTTTCCTAAGAGTATCAGCAACGGCTAAAACTTAACTGAACTCTCTTCTGATCTCTGAACAACCACTTTATCATGTCCCACACTGCGAAAAACGTTTTGTGACATCTAATACTAAACAAACAGCAAACTTTTGAACATTAAAACGTCACACGCAACGCCACAGTCTATAATTTAAGGAATTTCCCATATAGAAACTAAGCAAATAAACTAGCAACATTGCAATACTGAACGTTACTATAGAAGGAAGTGATTCAATAGGACCCAACAGCTACACAACTACAACTTAATGGCAACGTCGTACTTCGTGATAGCGAACAAAACCATTAACATCTTAGAAATTACTAAAATTAAAACTACGAACAGTAAAAGTTTTGCTCGCTGAAAAAGTGTCAGAATATCCACTGTATTTACCGACTATTTGATGTTATAACATACAGACAACTAAATGCAGACAGTAAATTCTCCAATCTTAAACAGATTTAAAACTTATTTCTGAACAAAACTTACCTACAAACGGCTGTCTTGATAATGCTTTCAGCCACAACTCTTCGCTGGCAAACGCAGCAGAACAGATGTGTCAGTCCTTTTTTTAGGCGCCCACATATAAGCCTGATGCAAACTTAATCTAACGTTAATTTATAACATGAAGCAGCTAGAATTTCAATTCACGAAATTTTATATGGACATTTAAAAACAAAACATAGTCGCTACGCAGAAGTTTAATGGTAGTTTAGATCAGAAATTGATTTTCGTTCATGCAATAGGCAGAGACACCAATGTAGTCAGTGTTTCTCTTGTCGGCGCCAGACTCATCATTCGCTAAAGGTGGCAAGAGCGTGTTTTATAGAGCACGATCATTAGTACAGCATGGCGTCTGATGAACCTAAAGCTAAGAGAATTAAACTCGAGGAAAAAACGCTCAGGTACAGTAAGCATCAGCATTAATAGACATATATAATAGAATAGACATATAGAATGTATTGCATTGATTTAATAGCACTTTTGGGTCAAAGGTCAAGTCTCCATGTGCTGTCAACTCAGTTTCGCAAAAACAGAGAATTGTACACAGAGGTTGTTGTTGTATTTTAAAGCTCGTTAGTTAGTTGTATTGAAAGGAGTGTCCTGGGCATTTTCTTATTAACTATGCATGCGGTGGTGATAAATGCTGCTACTGTCCTGTGTCTGATTTGATTTAGTTGGCATCGTGACCTGCGATACATGCTTGTTATTCCGGCAAATAACGCCTGTCAGTTTGCCATCGCATATTTGAATTGTCTGCTGTCATGTGATTTCTGCCTTTATTGGTTATGCTGCAAATCTGGGATCGCAAGCTCGTGATCGTGTATACTTTCTTTAGTGAACACCCCCCCCCCACACACCCACTTTTATAAATGGTGTGGTGGCGAAGTGTTGCTGTTTATATATTGTATACGTGACTGAGGTTATTTAACAGATGCTGTTTGGGGGTGTTGTATATTTTTCATTGGAGTGCGTCGCACTGGTGTAAATTCAGCTGCACGTGTCTTTTGTTATGCAGTCGGTGGCATGCACGAGGTTTTGCCTGTATGAGTAAAAACTTTCCGTGGCAGGGGAAAGCCCTTCTTTGTTAAAACTTTCCAAAGCAGTAACGAGTAACAAATATGCATACACACAGTGCAAGTACCCTTTCAAAATAAAGTGTGCTCAAATGTTTATTCAGGTTTTTTTGTCTGCTACAAGTTGTGTTGCTTTGCAGTTAGTATTTATTTCTCACTAAACCTGTCCTGACAGACAAGAGAGTGATCTGAACTGCTACTAACAGATTAAACTGAGTGAACTGATTTTTTGTTATTATTGTTATTTTTTATTATGTATACTCACCATGAAAAGCTGTTTTTATATGTGCGTTACCTGATAACTCTTACACTTGTCATGCATTAGATCTTAAGTTAGAATGAACAAAATACGATCAGCTGGATATTTATCATGACTGTTTGTGTTTACAAAGTGCAAATGAAAATACAACCGTGTTGTCAAAAACGTCTCTAACTTATAAAATGCATATTTAATATGTCAGTGCATTTGTTGTTGTAGTGATTTTTGTTTTTATTACACACGTATACACATTAGACACTTAAAAATTATTGCACATTTTTTAAAGATGGAAGTGTTGTTGCAAAATCTATCAAAATTGCGCCGTTTATCGCAAGCGATTTATTTTATATTTGGCGTACCATATTTTCTAACCCAAAAGCTTGTCTGGGAAACGAGCCTCCTCCTGTTGGCTGTTCAGCCAATCAGCGCGTCGAGTTTCGGTCTGTGTCTGATATTGAGAGTATTAACGGTACATGCAGACTTACTTGACTGTCATTTAAGTCCGGTGAGCATCATCTCAGGTCATCCTCATGCCTGCAGCCAGGTAGGGCCATAACTGAATTTCCTTACGGTTTTCAGCATTAGAGGAATTTTTCTTTATTTAATTAAAATAACATTTAGGTTGTTTTATCACAACAGGAGTTTATTTTATAATATTTATAATAGTTTATTTATAATAGATTGCCTGTTTACCACGTTGTTGATAAATGACCATGTTCTGGGCTGTTTTTGGTTTCTGTAAATGCATTTATTTTGGGCTCTGTATATAGGTTAAACAGCACCTTCTGTTCTACAACATCTGTTTTAAAGCACTCCTAGCTTCACAAACTCCCACACCGACACATCTGTGCTTATTCACAAGTTTTCCATAATTGCCAGAATTTTTTCAACAGTTGTCTTTTTATAATGTAGGAGTGTGTCTTGAGATTGTTTTTTTTTTTTGTTGTTTATCTGTAAATGGTTCTGTTAATGTCTAATTTCCCCTGGTATATTAAAGTTTATTAACATTATTTTTATTTTATTAATACTATTTCAGAATAATGTATTATTTAAAGACATTTATTTTTTGGAAAAATAATAATTTTATTCTGTTTGTCAGCAGTAGAGTTTTTGCTTTTAGGATTTCCACCACATGTCTTAACTAGGGTGAATGGACAGTCAGTCACTCACCCACCTGATCTACATGAGTCAGTTGTAGTGACTGTCTGAGAGCTTTACTAAGCATTTTAGTATTTTAAAACATTTATGACAATATTATGCTTTTGTGTGGTTGTGATTTTCTGCATTATAACACAAATGTCCTCATTCATTTAACAAAAACATCAAGGACAAAACTTATATAGCTTGCTTTGAAGTTTACAACAGATACTAAAAGTCTTTGATTAGATCACTTTAAAAACGTATAACATAGTAGAGTGTATGCTTGACTAAATTTCCATTATTTGTTCATGCTTAAAGTCCCTGAAGACAAAATGCTTGAATAGAGTCCTGCACGTTTTTTTATTTTTGGTGAAAAAGCTGAAAATAGTAAGTCTCCCTGGCAGGCATAATATCTGCTATTTTTAGAAGTTACAACATGCAAGTGCATCACAATCAGTTAATGGTAACATTGCTTACAGACTCTGTAAACTCTGATTAATACAGAATTAACCCCAACCCTAACCGAAAACGCATTTTTCTCTTCTTACAGTGAAAATGCCCTTTTCGGGATGGGAAACCCTTTGCTTGACATCAGTGCTGTGGTGGACAAAGATTTTCTAGACAAGTAAGTCACATATCTCCCATTTTGATGACATGGCTCATGTAACAAAGAGGTTTTTATGAGACTGATGCTAATGACTTGTGTTTTATGTGCTGCTTTATCGGTTTTGTCTTGGATATAGTGTGAAATAAAACTGATTTGTTTAGCATGTCACCCAGCGACTGCTCTTGATACAAAATGTCTAATCGACCCATGAGATTTGAGAAGCGGTTACTAGCCTAGCAGTTTTAGGGTCATATCATACTTTTGCTTACCGCATTGCAAACATTGTTCTTTAAGGAGGTGAAGGGAAATCTCTTTTTGACATGTAGATGTCCTCACAGGGCAGCCATTCCAGCAGCAGTAATGAAACAATACCACTCGGACCACCCACCCCCTCCGTTACATAACCTCCAACACACAAGTGACGGACTAGCTCTGAGCGTCCTTGCTTTAAGATGACCAGTGGCACACGTAATACGATTTTTTCCATATGTTGGGTGATCTGGCCCACATTAAATTAATATTGTTACAGTTATAGTTTTCATATTTTATACTAATATTGTCACAAGGTTAACGTACATAAGGTTGATGAGATAAAAGGAAAATTAGCTTTTAGCTCATGAGCAAATGAGCTTTTAGCGCTTTTGAGCTAAATGAGCTAAAAGGAAATACAATAAATAAGCATATTCACCTTTATATGTATGTTAAATACCAGTGAATACAGCTAAATATACTGAGACAATCAGCGTAATGTAATATAACCTAAAGTAAGCCAAACTGAGGCAGGTGATTTTCGCCTAAGTGTCAGCAGTTTTAAACACAAGGTTGGGTAATCTTCTTAAATCTTAAATCTGCTGCTGTTTCAGAATGAAATGCTGGACGAGTTGCACACTTTAACTGTAATGATTTCCATTTGATTTAGTCTAAATGTAGAGCAGTTTGTTCAGTTGTCAGTCCTGCTGTTTGCAGGGCAGAGTCAAACAGCAGATTACCAAGTTGATTTACAAGAGATCGGTAGCTTGGCTGTTTGCTGATTAGATACTGGCCTAGCAAATAACTAACTAAATGTCAGCTTTAAAAGAGAATACCTTTCAAGATATTGGAAAATAGTTTGAGGTGCTTGTGCAATTTGATTGGTCAATAAGGAGAATCGTTTGGCCTGCCTGAGAACTATGGCACATGATACTATGAAAAAGGTTTGGGAATCTGCTGTTACAAAAAACATTGTCTTTTTGTTTCTCACAGGTATGGACTCAAGCCGAATGACCAGATTTTAGCAGAGGACAAACACAAGGCAATGTAAGTTTCAGTGCCAAGCTTAAATGATTAATTTTTCTTTTACATCATGTCATGTGAAATCCAGATTTGTGTGCTCATATAGTACTAGCATCAATACAGACTACGTTTTGCATCACTGTGTATTTGCAAACAGTGAAGGATACAAAATCTCCTCAGGAGGAAAAAAATGACTGTATGATACATGACTGCATCCCCATTGTTCTTCATTTCAGGTTGCCGTCTTGTGTATTGGTGTCGCTATGTGTGTCTGCATCATTTCTTTCATCTCCTTTAATGCTGAGAATTAGAGGAGCATTTGCAGGATCTGCATCAAACAGCAGCGTTCACACACGATTAGATCAAGAGAAGTGACATCAGATAATTCTGAACCAATCAGTGATTGTGTTCTTTGCTCTCAGCAGTGTAGCCCATGATGCTTAAACCTTCACAGACAGAGAAACAGTGATGCAGTATGTGCTGTCAGTAGCTTTAGGGCAACATGTGTCTCTGTTTCAAGCATACGTAGTAACATTTTAGTTATGCCATAGTTGCATCATAAAAGGCAGATATGCACGTTCTACAGTTTTTTTATCTGCACTCATTTCTGCTGTCAGTCCTTTTGGGTGTTTTTACTGAACTGCAGGCCTGTTGTAATAAAGGGCTTATGAGTCTGCTGATGGACTTAGGGAGTAGAACAGGGAAGTATTGTTTGACGCATGTAGTTACATGTAATTCTGAGATATATTTAACTTGTTTAGCTTTAGCAAAGTTCGTTTTGGGAATGTGTACTCTTAGCCTGATTGGTGTTAAAGTTCTCTGTTGTCCAGCTACAATAGGTCAGAGGGCAGCTGACTGATGATGTCATGAGTGGTCAAAGTTTGAGTGGTAGGCTTATGCTGTTGCAAGACCAAAGGAGTGACATACTTCAGCCAATCACAGACCTAGATTCTTGCCACCTCCCACATTCCCATACAGTACAATGCTAGTGTTTGGCCAAAAGAATAAGATATCTTAATCAGAAGATGTTAAGGATTAGTTCACCAAAAAGTAAAAGCAGCAGTTTTTTGGAGCTTTTTGATGCCTCCGATCGCTGTGTGCTTGTGTTATATGGAAAGAAACAGCTAGAAGATTCTTGAAAATTTCTACTTTTGTGTTTCACAGAATAATGTTTGACATGATATGAAGTTGAGTAAATAAAAAAGAAATAAAAAAGAAAACTGCAGGAATAATTCAGCTTTCAAGAAACAGAATTCACATCTTATCTTAAACACTTTTAGTAATTCTAATAGCACTATAATGTGTATCTGTGACAATAGTACAGTACATGGCTCTTAATCTTCAGCATGGTACCACGTGATGAGTTGGCCATTTGTTCTAAGTGTTTGTATTCAAAACATTACAGTCAGAGCGCATCTTTGACTCTCCAGATCAGATGACCGTGTTTACAAGTTCTTCTTAGGAAAACTCTTTCCAGAGGTTGTGTGTTGTTGTTTTGCTTTATAGATTCGAATGTGTTTTAAGCGTACATGGGGCTCAATGGCATGGATCAGACAGAGACCTTTTGCACTATTGGTTTACTCGGCTGCGATGGGCTCGTCCTCTCTGTATTTTCTAGCCTCTGATCAAACCTAAACAGTGTATTGCTTTTGCATGCCCAGCCTTAAGCGTGATCACGAGGAAAGCTGTTCATTACGCTTAAAACAAGCATATTGTGTGTAAATCACCAGGCTGTTCATTCCTGGCCAGATTAACACTCATTGATTTTGTAAGTGACCATTGTGGTAATAATTATCTCCTGTGGGCCAGTAACCGTAAACCATGGCTCAGTGTTTTATTTGGTCATGAAATAGTTTCTCTAGCTCCTGGCTGATGTGTGAACTCGAGCTGAGCTCAGAACAGACTGCTCTGTTGTCATTGGAAGATTTTCTAGGTTGCCTGTGATAATCCTGCAGGGAAACTAAAGCTCTCCTTACTGACTAATATGCGGTGGGCCTTTCTTCAAAGGCTGTATGTGAGCAGAAATGAATGAAGCTTACCCACAAGAAAAATCAGGGACCACCCGACACCCCACTGAAAATTATATAGAGTTGTAACGTTATATGTAAAGTTAAATATGTCCAAGTGTGTGTGTATATATATCAACTTCATAACCACTTTGTATAATGCACTTTTTGTAGTGTAAATAGTAAAAGTACCATGAGATTTTTCTTAAAATAAAATCTCTAAATTGGGTTATTGTGCTGTGTTTTTATCCTGCTGGCTCTATAAGAATGTATTGCATCTGTTTTTAAAATCTAATCAGTGCATTCAGTTTTGAATATACTATAATTGTATAGGTTAATAAAAGCAGGCTTTGCTCTTTAAAGAACTCCTTCATTGTCCTTACCAAAGATTTTGACCTGGTAGAAAGGCATACAGCCAGCCAGCCAGCAACAGGTGGAGAAGCCAGTCGCGCTTTTCATTAATCACGCCACTTGATAAACCTTCTATATATGATTTGGCCTTTTATTTAAAGCACGTTTGATTTGATCCCAAGCCCTTTATCCCAGTTTATTTGTTCTGAATCTTTTGCAAGTGCTGAATCTACATCATATTTTAAATCAACAGTGATAAAACAGTGATTGAGTTTTAGATCCCAACTTGGATGTCCTGATATTTCGTTGTAGTTTTTCAGAATACAAGTTGGCAGGTTTTAGTCCCTCTGTGATTGTGAGATCCTTGGTTTCAATTAAATTATGTTTGTGTAGCACTTTTTATAATACATATTGTTGAAAGCAGCAGAAAATGGTGCCAACAGTGCCACCCATGATTACCGGTGAGAAAGCCACAGCAACTATGGGAAAAAAGCTCTCCCTAACAAAGCTTAAAAACAGCCAAGACTCGGCAGGGGAAGTGTCTCAGAAATACATGTTTGTTGAGAAAAGACAGTCAGTGTTGAATTACAGCCATTTTATTGCACTTATCGTGCACTGATTAAAAGAAAAAAATCAAGTCTGTCTTAAATCTTTTTTGTGTTAAAATATATCTTAAAATATAATATTGTGATCTATCTGTAAACTGGATGCAGATATGTCTGCGTTTACTATTGACATAAATTATGTCAGATTTAATTAGATTCTCAGGTTGAAATTCGCAGTTATGTAACACCGCCATCTTGTGACAGACATTTTTAAGCACTGTTTATTTAAGTTAGTGCTGTTGTAATAAGACGCTGAATATTTTATTATCATATATTCCCAATATCTGGAAACATCAAATTAATAAGTGCATATAGTTCTGCAATGTTCTTACGTCATTCTTATTAAGGTCGTTGCTGTTTTAAGCAACAGCTGCTTTGTGTAAGTAATGCAGCCGCATCTTTGGATGCGATACTTCTGGCAGCCAGCAGGTGGCAGCATATGCTCAGGGCATTTTAATAATATTACACAGCATTATGCCGCAGGGTGGCATTTGCCCCTGCTGAGGAAATCTTGTATTTCAAAACAGTTTTGTTTAGGGGATGTACAATTTATCTGTTCCATACTAAAAGGCAAAAAAATGTTTTTGACTAAAACGGTTTATTTTTGTAATCCTAAAATGAAGTCATTTGTTTATAGTGGACAAAGTACACACACTCACTCTGTATAATCATCTAATGAGTGCCAAGACCATTGTACAATCTACAGACTCTCATCTGTGTCCTTTTGTTCTATAGATTGTCCTAATGCTGTGCAGTCCATGGGCAATCGGCCCCCCATCCCCCCAAAGACAGCTGAGTCTGGCTGTTTCCTGCGTCTCAGATGGTGCTCATTTTGATGAGTGTGCTGTTCTTTATTTGAGAGAGGGCAGGGAAAAAAAAGAGTTGTCACACACCGAAAGCTAAATTGCAGGTGTGGAGGATTGGAAAAATAGTATATTTGAGGGGACAAACCTTTGCAAATTGTGCAGGCTTGCAATATGAGCTTTTACTCAGCAGTGTTTGGAGGCAAACAGCTTTGTCAACATTAAAGCAAAAAGGAATTGGCAGGGATGCTTAGCTCTCAAAGTTGGAGGAGACACAATTAATCATGAGCGCTGCCTTCCTGACACTTCTGCTTGAGAGCTGTTCGCTGGGAGAAAAAGTTCTGTTCACCTTAATGAGCCACAAACTTCCACTCTGTGTTCCTGTTAGATTATCTCTGTGTGAGTTTTCCTTGCTCAGCTTTCCCACTGGCAGACACGCATGGGTGCTCTTCCAGCCCTGGCTGCTTTCATGGAGCGTGTATAAAGCGCCACACCTCGGAATTGTGTTCCAGAGGTCAGCCTGGTGACCTTATTCTGACCTAAGAGACTTGGAGACGGGTTTGAACTAGAGATGGAGAGAGAGAGGGAAAATGATGGGTCAGGGTTTTCCCGCCTGGTTAAATTACTGGTTAAGTAAACAGCCGGTTGATAGTTGTTTTGTTTTATTTGTAATAAGTTAACTGTTAATCATTTTAAGCAGTTATTATGCTGGTTTATGGCCATGATGGCTTTGAAATTATGCATGTTAGTAGCAATATTGCTCACAAAAAGCAGACAGGAAGTCATCTTGACTTTTGTTGTTGGAAGATTGTGAAATTGTTACTCTCTAGTGTAACTCTAAAGGAGATTAATTGAAAGACATTAATCAAGATGCATCTTTGAGTTTATCTTCTTTAAAGTGCAGCTTGGGTAACAAATTCAACAATAAATTGGGGTTGAACTTCAAATCGTCTGCTGTGTGTGGTGCTGTTGCTGTTAATCAGTGTAATTTGTAGGTCACAGCCCTAAATCAGCATAATTATGCCAATACTTTATAAAACAAACCAGTCCATTAGTTCCTCAAACAACTCACCAGCCAATCAAACGTGAAGCGTGACGTTTTGCCCACAGTTAGGAACGTGAGCAGGTGGTTTGTCAACAGGGCGTCCTGTCTGCTCCAGGATCTCGTCACTAACTCGTCCCGCACTGGATCAATGGTCCCCGGTGGCTCTTATTCCAACTCTGGCTCCTGCCTGATTCATTTCCCATCAGTCTCTCTGCCGGACCTCCTCCCCTCTCTATAAGTGATTCCCCTAATGGCTCAATGTCCGAGCACTAACCTCTTCCTCTCAACCCTGCATCCAGTCCCCCTAATCTGTGCTCGATGAACACTCCATCTTCAGCAGAGAGAGAAGGAGACTGTGCATCATCACTTGAGCCCGGCTGTACAATATGACTGCTAAGATTTATGTGCTGTGAGTTATGGCAGTAGTAACCCAGCTGCCAGGAAAGCTTTAGACTCTACACTGCATCCCGGTGTAGAAATGCAACATCGGCTTTTATGGCCACTATGGGATTTTCCGTTGGTCTTTGCCCTCACAGGTGGAGACATAGATCTCTTTCCACCGAGATGCATTAGGCGGGTTGTAGCCAAGTGTTAGGGAGTCAGGTGGTGTCATTGTCCCAGATTTAGTTTTGTGTTCATTTTTAATGTCTGTTAGTTCTCCAGTCAAAGCTGGACGGTCTGTAATTGCTAAACTGCAGGCCGTCGTGGAGCTCAGCCAGGCCGTCTGTTTTCCCGCCGCATTAAATGCTGGCCTGATGGCGGTGGGCTGTTCCCGCTCCACGCTCTCCTTGCAGGCATGCATGTCTGCCATGTTTACGACTGCGTTTCCTCTTCCCCCCTGTTTCAGCGTTTGGTTCTGTACTGGAGTGAGCTGTTGGGTTTTGAACTGCCACAAACCCCAGCTTTGACTTTAATCGTCCTAAATCACTCTATAAAACTGACCTTAGGCCTGCCGCTCTGTGCTTACTGTCTCTCTAGCACCTCATTACGAACAGAGACGAATGGTTACGTGCACTCTGTTGCCCCCTAGTCCTGGCTTTGATTTTAGCCCAGGTGCACCGCGTGTGTCCTCCAGCAGGCGGCGCTGGAAGTCACAGCGCGCATGTGCTTCAGCCGACTACGGTCATGGAAACTATGTTGGGTGTGTAATGAAGTATTGTTGGGCGTGTTGTGGAGGAATAAGTTGTTCCCAGTGCTGTGTTGGTGAATGATTTTTAAGTTTTTAATAGAGCTGTAATGACATGCAACCCCCTGAGTTTCGTGTTGTTGCAGCCAAGCCATTAGAAATGAATGCTTATGTAGAACATTTGTTTATTATTGCTTTTTAATCACAGATTTATTATCTCATTTTAGGGTGGTGATCAGAGGCGCAAGATTAGAACTCCGTGTCTATGGCGTGTTGTACAGGAAAAAAGTTCATGTGATGTGCCAGGGGAAACCAGCATTAGTTTAACTTCAGCACTTTAAAAGTATTGTAACGTAACTGGTAACCTAATTTAAAGAGTTGGGCCATGTGTGTAATTACCCTCATTTATCTCTGACTGATTCTCAGCCAAAAGTTCTTTAAATGAGCGTATTTTTACAGGAACCAAGATCTTAGTCATTTTGTGGGAGTAAATTGGACTGGAATATTTCGCTTTTTCTCTCTTCTTCATTACAGAAGAAATTCTACCGTCATGCTCATAGATGGTTCACATTAGACCGTGTGCTGTTCCCTGCATGGATATAAATTATGAACATGGAACATCGCAGCTCAGCGGATCATCCTGTATGTTTCCCTGGAGAGATCAGTCAAGGGCAGTTTCTTTAGTTCAGGTTTGAAGAGCAGAGAAAGGTCTATCTCACACTGTCTGGGTGCTTTCAGACTTAGCATGTCTTCATCTGCAGCGCTGTCAGTCTTTTTGAACCTGGACTGTGGAGACATGCTTTCTGGGTACGTAAAGTCCCAACGGAGCTTCATACACGAGGGTCACCCAAACTTTTACTCAGAGTAGCAAGCTATGATGCTCTTGACCTGAAGAGGCTCTGATGGTGGTAAACTCACCTTTAGGACAGCGTGCACATTAAACGTATACTTTAATCCATTTAAATCAAATCCTGAATAAAGTAACTTGTTAGTGAGAATTGAATTTGGTTTTAGGGCTTGATGTCTGACTGTCTGACAGGGTGATGATGATGTCATCTCCGCAGGCTTCAACTGCACCTGCGTCGCTCATCAAAAACAGCTTATTCCCGATTTGTACGTCTCGTCGTTAATATTTGTAAAGTTAATGACTAGATTCAGATTGATAGATTACCAAGGAAACGGAACACAAAAACTGCGTCTGTGACATCACGGGATAATTAGGCCGTGATATATTATGCGCGTGTATCTATTTGCATATTAATATGTTGTTAGCATAGGTGAAGGTTTATCTCCTCTTGATTAGATTCCAGTGATGTAATTACAAAGCTGAGTTTTACTTGTCAGAAAGGGCACCGTGCATAAACATCAATATGATTACCAGTAATTGTTTCAAAACAAATAAGCGGTCGGGTAATCAGTCATCGGGCTGCCTCCGAATTGTTTTGGAAGTCGGCCTCCTGCACAGCGCACAGGTTTTAACATCTCAGTTTAAATTGGCTTTCCACTTGTCAGAGTAAAGAATATTTTAAAGATGAGTGGTGAAGGCTCAGAGGTAATCAGTGCTTTTAATGATCT
>JAZGTK010002967.1:0-25489 GCA_036877625.1 Ambastaia sidthimunki | reverse complement strand
TGTGTTGTGTGTCTGTGAGTGTATGTGTGTGTGTGTGTATGTGTGTGTTGTGTGTCTGTGAGTGTATGTGTGTGTGTGTGTGTTAGGTCCACTGAGTTTTCACTGCACATGCCCAGTCGCAGCCACTCCCAGGACTGAAGACCCCATCAAACTGTGTCTTCTCATCTCATCTGTTCATCAGGGTCTCATCTCCTCTGAGCGTGTTCTCTGTTCTCAGCTGTTGTAGGTGAGAGTGAATGAATCACATTATCTCTGAAGACCATCGTGTAGGTCATCACTTCACCATAAACTCAAGCCTGTTATGATTACAGACACAAATTAAAATCCTGCCATCCAAACCTGTGATAAAATACCGCTCGTACTTCTCACTCCTTAAAGGGACAGTTATCATTTACTCACCTTCATATCAGCCAACAGGAGCTTTCTCAGAATGTTGGCTAACGTTCTCTCTAAGTTCTCTTAAAATTATCATGTTCTTGCAGTAACGTTAGTAGAACTTTTTAAACGTTATACATCAGAGTTATCAAAATGGTTCCTAGAACTTTCAAAATGACACATTTATTGTTGTTTGTTTCTTAATGGAAACATTACAGAAATGTTTAAACAACCTAAAATTGTTAGTTTGAAATCATTCCAGTCCCTTTGTGACTTTCTCGTTTTTGTAGAACCCAAAGGAGATATTTAAAGTAAAATCTGTCCACTTTTACTGCTAATATAATATTTTGTGTTCATGGAATAAAAATAAAACAATATTGGTTTGAAAGAACATAAGAGTCAGTAAGAGATGGCAGAGATGTAATTTTCTGCTGTAGTACTTTTAGTATCAGAAATCCTTGTTGTTTTTTCTTCAATATACACTAAAAACTCTCAGTTTTCAGAAACATTTCCAGGATGGAATATCTGATTATGAATACTTATTAGTAAAATATTGCTGTGATTATGAAAACAGTTTGTAGAGCTCTGCTGAGTGTGAGTGTTTAAAGAGACTTTATTAAATTAATGGAAATCACTGTAAAGAGGACTTCATATCAAGAGCTGTTCAGCTATGCTAGGCAAGAGATTGTGTCCATGTGTGATGGATTTCAGTGCTGAATGTGATTCTAGTGGAGAGGTTGTTGAGTTTACTTGCTTATGGTTAAACATTGAAGCAAGTTGTGCTCAAATATGCCTCAGGAATGATGTGAGAAGATGAAAACGGGATGAAACTTGTGGGAGAACTCAATGGTTTGATCCTCAACATGACGTATCTGGGTTATTTGTATCCTGATTTGCAGAAATGTGATACTGTATGTTAAAGACAAATACAGAAGACCAAACCAAACCCCATCTGCAACAAAAGATGTTTGACCTTTTCTCAAAACTTACTTTACATTTTTGAACCATTTTACAATTGGTTCAAATTGTTCCAAGATGAACTATGAACATTTGACAACACAATTATACAATTATAATTTTAAACAGAATATCTTTTGTTTCATGATTTAAAATCTATTACAATTTTTACGTTTTAGCTGTAAGTTACACGTTACTCTTTTTTTAAATGCCACAGGTGTTGATATTTTGTTATTTAATGTTTTTTTATAAATATGGTTTGGGACAGTCTTCCAGGTGTATGACATCATACAAGCATGATGTCACCCAGAGAGATGTTAGGTAATGAGAAACGTTTTTTAAGAAAACAAATGTATCAATGACATACGGTTTCCGTGCTACAGTAAATTGTTTCTGTTGATAATCGTGGAGCAACAAAACAAATGCTTGCGTTTATCTTTTGCTGTGTACAGTAGTTGTTAAGTTACTGCTTTGTTGACAATTATAACTGCAAATCTGTTGGTCCCATTGAAATGTATTTTCTTGTATGTGATCTTACGTGTCAGACAATGTTGTGGCTTTGTGGTTCAAAGATGGAGAAACGTATCGAGCACGTTCATCCAGCATTTGATGCAGCAGCCAAATACATCCTAAGGTCTACTGTACAACTCATTTACAGTATGCTTGTCTTTGCTATCTAATTAAAATGTACAGTATGGATAACTCTTGCTGACATACATTAACCCCAGTGCACTGAAAAAAATCAATCAGCCATCCAAATGCGTTTTATCATCATCATCTTCATCAGTTTACTCAGCAGATCTGATGTCCATGGCTCTTCAATGATGCTCTTCAGAGTTCCTCCTCTCCAGGACACCCTGAGATAAAGAGATCGGCCTCGTTCTAATAGAATTACAGAGCTGGAGAACGTTGAGAGACACAGGACTGTGGAGAGGACCGTCCAGTTAACCTCATCTCAAGACCTTAATCCCTCCATAGTCCTGTGGATTAGTCCTCTTATCGCGTCTTTAATATGGCTAGCCGCGTTGTCATCTTTTATTTGCTACGTAATTATCCATGCTAGCAGCTTCCAGCTGTTTCCCGTCGGACCGATGGGGGGCCCACGACTGAGGCCTCTCTGAAAGACAACCTTGGATCTTCTCCTCACAGTGACACAAAGCTGCCTGTCGTTTCGTGTCTGCGTCTACCCATAATTCTGTAAAACATGCAGCCTGCCGTTCTAGATCTTTCCCCGTGACCCTCGTAGCACGACGCCATGCGCATCCTCGCTGCTTTGTTTACTTGTTTAGGCAACTAAACCGGAGGAAGCTCAAAATCTGGAGCCATCATGAAAGAAAGCCACCAATGAGATTCTCTCGTGCTCACTGTCACAGCTGATTCATCTCGTCTCAATAACAGCTCTCAGAAGCTCCACTGTTTGTTACATCGTTTCTTCTTTTCGCCCACACAGGCGCACAGTCACAAATAATTCATGCTTTGTTTTGTTTTATTATGTCATGCCAAACCACTTGAATTAGAGCTCTCGTACAAATGAGAAATATTTACATAAAAACAATAATCTTTCTTCTGCTTGCCAGCGTAACTCGGCCGGTTCGTAAAGCTGAACGTTTTCCTCAGGCGTGCAACAGTGTATCCTGCTCTCTCTCTCTTTCTCTCTCTCTCGCTCTCTCCCTCCCTCTCTCTATATACAGTATGTGTGTGTATATGTATTTGTAGGTCTATGTATACTGTACATATAATTGGGGTATGTAGGAGACAGTTTGCTATGTATTTGCTCAATAACTGATTCTTGTTTATTTTTGTCTATGTATACTGTACATATATATATATATATGCATGTAATATTATGCCATTATAATGGTAACACATACAGTGAAATCTGAATGACCCTATAAGTATTAATTGTCATTATGTAAATATTATGTAAATATAATATCTTATTTCTGTCTATATTCTGTCTATGGGGTAAAATATAACCGTATGGCAACAGGCAAGCAGAGGCTAAAAATAAGAACACAGTCACAGTGTTGAAAGCTGTGCTCTGCTCTGTTGTATTGAACTTACTGTTAGTTTTGGCTGTGATTTCCTCTGGCTGTGTCTTTGAAACTTCTTTGGCTTTGAGAAACTGCTGAATAAAGGCTGAATTGAGGAGCCTCTGCACATATTCAGTCATTTGAAAGGAGAGTAACTGTAATGACAACAGATGGCAGTCTTGTGCTCACTGTTTGGTGGCTCTGGCCGGTCTGTGTCTGCTCTGAGTTCAGTGTTTCTGTGATTTATGGGTGCTGTGTGCAGAAGGCTTCAGTGCTTTTGTTTGTTCTCACAGACAAAACTAAGAGGTCACAGCATTGGAAGGAACGGGTTGTGTAAATGCAGCCTCTGTGGATTTTCCACAGCACACGATTCAAGCGTATGAGACACTTATTTTTATAACATAACATTTCTTCTCTTTCATGTTAAATGTCCATTTGGTGGCTTTAAATCAAAGCAGCCAATCACTCTTGAACTGCGTTTAACAGCTAGCAAACAGTGTGTTTTCAGCTTATTGTAACATATTTTAATCTATTCCACTAAAATCTCAAGATTTACCGTCAAAAATCGGTGCAGATAATGGAAAAAGATTCTGTCAATAAATCTTGTTTGTGTAACTCATTAGTGGGTCCGTATGAAATTCTCACACCTTTGTAACAAGTGTAAAAAGATTTTTCATTTTGTGTTTCAGAGAAGTGGCCCCTTGGTTCATTTGGTCCACTGGAAAATCACACCACTGTGGTTAATAAAAGCTGTAGTTCGTAACTTTCTGGGGTCAAAAATAAACAAGAATCAGTTATTGAGCAAATACATAGCAAACTGTCTCCTACATACCCCAATTTGCAGAAGTTTATAACAATGATTTATAACTTGAGCTGTTGGGTCCGATTTCCCAGAAAATGTCATTTAACTTCAACATGCATAATAAAAAGTGCAACCTGCAATTTTATGTTTCAAACAGAGATGTCAGTAGAGAGACAAAACTTACAGATAGGTGCTTATGCACCTGTTTTGTTCATTGCCAAGCGTTAGCATTTTTCCCAGCAGGCTTTAACATTATTGTTTGAATTTATGAGATGCATTGATCTTTACCACGTTGCGATCTAATTGACTTTTCTTCCTGTGTTTGTTTGTTTAAAACATGCCAAAAATAGTATTCAGGTTTTTATGTAACGGTGAGTGGCTGCCCTTGACTGCTGGCAGGAGCTAATGAGAAACATTTTGAATATGAATATTTTTATGAGCAGCATCTCTGCAGATCTCTCACCCTGATTATGACCTTTGTGTTACTTCAACCTCTCAGGAACCCACGTGAAACGTTTATTAAACACAGGAGTCAAGCAGCCAATCAGTGCTCGTCTCTAGTGATGCACATCGGCGTGAAGTTCTCCTGCGACAGCGCCTGAAAGTGACTCAAGGAAATGCGACAGGTGATGCAGACTGTCTCTTTACAATGTTTTTACCTGGTTAATGTTGTCAGAAGTCATTGTGGAAAATTCCTAATTGCAAACATGATGTTTGTAATTTAATGAGTTAATTTTGTAATTAGCAGAGAAAAATGAATCCATCAAAAAATTAAAACCAATCAGCGCTGCTTTTAAGTTGCTGCAGTTAAAAAATGAGTTTAAAAATAATGCACATTGTCTGTTCAGTTGTTTACTTTTATCACCATTACATAATATCTTCAAATGAACGTCATTGGAGGATTTTTGTGTGTGATTAAATAACACAATTAATTAATCAGCATATCATTAAATCTATTGATAAATCTGTATGTAATATAAATGAGTGAAAATAATATTCTTCTACATTTTTAATAGTCTTAAAAATCTCAATGCAGATTTTTTTTGTCATGCTGAGATTTTGGAGGGGGCTTGGGTGCACTCACATGTCTCTGGAGAACTTTAAATGAGGTTAGGATCTCTTATAGACCCCCAAAAAAGATCTTGGCTTGTTTCGTGAGTCTTGACACGGCTGACACAGTTTTCTTCTTGCAGACGGTGACTGATAAAATGGTGAATAATGTAGACGAGACACCATTTACTGAGGTTAACAAAGAGTTTTTACACCACTCATGAGAAATGATTAATCTGTTACGGTAGTAGATGTTGAGAAAAGGAATCTACTGTCATGACCGTTACAGTAGAAGTTACCGTAATAAAGACAGATTTGTAAAAATCTAAATGACAAGCAATTAGTCATGTTACACTTTTCAAATTGATGTCTTAAATCATTATAAGACTATAATGGATATTTGTTGCAAAAGATGTTGGTGTAGTGTTTTGCAGCGCACAGCGTGTCTTTAATGCGACGGACGGCGTGAATAAAGCAGCAGCGACTATCCCGTGACCACAGCCATGAATCATCGGCCGGACTTATGAACGGAGCTCTGCGTCGGTGCATGGGACTGCGTCGGTGCATGCGACTCAGAGTGCAGAGTGGGTGGTACTACATCATCCTGTTCATCACCCCCAATGCATTTACCCAGCGAGACACGCTCTCGATTTATGACATTCCAAAGCTATCTGAACACACTGTTTATCTGTTGTCACACTGACCTGCCGTGTGTTGTGCTAACCCGTTTCATGCTGCTTAACCTCTAATGCAGACTGCAGAACTGCATTAGAGTAGCTTCAGATGAGAGACACAAAGCAGAGGTGCATTGTGGGATATGGTGTAAGTAAAGGCAGTAATGCTGAAGTCAATAATCATACAGTCTTCTCAACCAAATATACTGCTATAATGTGGCATTACTCCGTACGATTGTAAAATGTAGGGCAGGATTTGCATTTATATTTTTGCATTTGGCAGGGTCCAAAATGCTTCTGTGTTTCTCTGTGATATGTCACAGTATGTCGCATGCATGTTATCTGTAGTGTCATCGCATGCTGTGTGCGCATTTATGCATAACAGACAAGTTTAAACATTTGCAGTCTATTGCACTTAAGTAACTTAACATCTGAATGTAACTGTATATTTAATTAATAGTTAAATGAATATCTCATGAATATTTAATTTAAAAAAAAAAATTTCATACTAACATGCACATCTGCATTGTTTGCAACAGAACCATTGACATGCAGCTAGAAGCAACCAGTTCTGTTTTGAGGTTTGCCTGCTTTTCGTGTTGACTCTGAGGGAGGCATGGCTAAAGCTGTCATTGTTTGCCACACAAAACCAAAACTATACGATTTCAATTCATGCTGAAGACACCCAAGCATGCCTGACTGATGAAAGCGCCCATCTGGCCATTGTGAAAGTCCAGTTGTCCTCTGAGGAACGTCTCCAGCCGAGGTTCTGAGCAAAAGCCCGGCCACGTGAACCAACCGCGTACCGCTTTCACTTCTCCCATCACTGAGTGTGAGTGCTGTATCGCTCCAGCTGTTTCGCACTCTGCCTCTCTAGATTATACATGTTTATTCAAGCTGTGTGAGGCTCAAGGGGCTGAGACTCACTCTGCGTGGCCCCCAACCCCGGCAGAGGGGGCGCGGTAAGCTGTGTGTTTTGGGCGGAGCGGAGAGTTTGCAGTGAGATGAATGGTAATGGAGGGGGAGACAATGCGACCACTCGCCTGTGACCGAGCACAACTGCTTCACAGTAGCTCTCTCAACAAGAGAATAATGAGGGGGGAGAAAGAGGGAGTGCGATAAAAAGAACAGGTGAAAAAAATAAAATATATATGTAGAGAGAGAGAGGGTGGGAGGAACTGAGACCTCGCCTGAAATAACCAGATTTGTTGATCACCAGCATATGTTGAGTTTTCTGTTCCTGTGACTCAACTAGGCTTCTTAACTAGCTGCTCAACAGCTGTTTTACTCAGATTAATAATTGTGCCGGTGCAGGGAACAGCTAGACCAGCATTAAGCCTGTACTAACCAGGTTAATTCACAACCAATTCTGAGAACAATCTCTGTCAGCTGGGTTTCCAGTTTTGATAATATGATTATGTAAACCAGGGAAATTTACAGTAAAACCGTGTTCTTTGTAGTATTTGATTGACAGCTGGATTCAACAGACCTCATAGCAGGTTAGAATTTACACTAGAAATGAAATGCGGTCACGTGTGTTTTAGGTGCAGAAATGTTTTGGAGGTGTGTAGTTGTAAATGAGGTCATAGATGTCCGTCCAGGACAACGGAAGCTTTTGAAGGATGTATCGTGTTTCTCTTAGAGGTCAATCATACACAACTCACATAGATTAACATTTGACTGTGTAATCTGCATGAAAATACTGCCAGTCGATCACTGGAAATGTTTATTGATGTTTCTTTCAGCAGGAGACCGGGCTAAACAAGTCACTGCATTAGTCATCTGCAGTGAACTGAACACAGCATCACACTGAGAAACACTGCGACGGGTCTTTGGTTTTGCCACATTTGGCTAATCAGGTGCGTTGTTATTGGCCAATCTGTAGCCAATCAGAAGTTCTGTTTTCTTGACTTTAGGGTTCTATTGATACTAAAAAGAAATAGTTCTCAGAAAAATTCAACATTTATTCATTAACATTTTGTTTCAAACCTGTATGACTTTATTTCTTCGGGGTAAAAAGATCATATGAGCTGTGCTCTTCTATATAATCAAAGTGAATTTAAACAAAAAAGACACTTAAAAGATCATTTGTTTATATGACTTATGCAAGCGTCTGTGAAGAATGTACTAGAATGTACAAGAAAATTATTATTTACTGTAAATCTTGCTTCACAGCCGCAGTCATCTAGTTGAATTGTAAGGAAGATAACAGCTCAGCATCAGATATTGCAATAATTGTTTTTATTCTGTGTTCCTCTGATAAAATAAAGCAATATGGGTTTGCATCTATGGATAAATGGGTGACAGAAATGTCATTTTTTGTGACCCGTCCCTTTAAACACAAACCTACCAATTAGTGGCATAAACCAGCCTGGAGATACATCTGCATCTTTGGCTGCTAATTACAGACAAATGACCTGTGATGGGACCAGGACGATGGGTGGCCAAAGTTCAATGGCTTTGGTTCAAGTTTAATGGCTCTCAAATCACCAGGGTTCCTTTTCCAAGAGCCTGAGGACGACTAATGGCTGTGACCGAAAGCGTGAGGGTCTCATCTGGATCATTTCCATGACAATCGTGGTGTTCTGGAGTAGGCGGGGCATCGAGGATGGTCTGGAAGATATAGTAGATGTGTGGTACAGCATCTGTCCTCATTCACTCAGATTCTTGATCTTTCTGACCAGGCTGTGTTGCATTATTAAAATCACCCCTGGTCATGGGATTAGGGAGGAGTGGAAGTCAGCCAAAATGATATCCCAGAATGCACCACTGCAGGGTGGCATTGAGCAGCTCAGCACGGTAACAGCACGGGGGGCTTGGAAACGCAGCAATTAGTTCTGTCTGTCTCTCCACACACTATAATCAAAAGCTCGGGGGGTTTCTGAACACGCTGGGGTGATCACATGATTCAGGCTTCGCCTCATTATTCTTCACATGGTGGACAGGTTAGATCTGGTGTTCAACAAGCTGAGGCCTGGCTCACAATGTGTCTGGCTCACAATTACATCACAAATTACATCACTTCAGTATCTCAGTTGTTTTTCCTAGATAGCAGAGAGTTTTCCTAAACCATAATTAAAAGATTCCCGTAATCATCTCATGTGTCTCCTCTAGAGCAGAGGTCTTCAAACTGGGGTCCGGGGAACCCTGAAGGATCTAAGGGGTCTCCAGAACATTTTTAAGAAAAAAGACGATGCAAAAATTGTA
The DNA here is from genome assembly GCA_036877625.1 of Ambastaia sidthimunki. Lineage (NCBI taxonomy): Eukaryota > Metazoa > Chordata > Actinopteri > Cypriniformes > Botiidae > Ambastaia > Ambastaia sidthimunki. The sequence goes on along the minus strand of JAZGTK010002967.1, from coordinate 16,391 downwards.
AATGTCTAGCAAACATTATGAATGATTTACTTGTGTTCATCTCTTCTTTCATGCTACATGGATACCAGAGTTTATATTTGTTTTGTATCTTTCCAGTGAGTTTTTCTCTCTACAGTCCTATTTATTTCATTCACTGGAGTTTGTAAGGCAGTTCTTTTTTCTACAACTGCTTTAGATTTATTGTGAAAGTTTTTCAGTCATCATAAAGTTTGAAAACTGCTGCTGTAGAGTTTTAGAAGAATCTGGGCTCAGATTGGACAAGACATCAAATTATGTCAATTGGTTGGATGGGTAGTGTGTAAACTTTAATCTAAACTGTGATATCAACATTTATTTCTATATTCTTCTATTATTTCGTTTTGTAGCTATGTAATATTTTGTTTATTTGTCAACATTTCTGTGACTCATTTGTTTCTGTGTTATTTCTGTTGGGATCTTTAAAGGACAAAATGTTTGTCAACAGTTGAGTCACTTTATACTTATTGTATACATTTTGTAGCTCAGCTACTACGCCATGGCAACGGGTTCAATTCCCAAGAAGCTCTTGTATTCGTATACTCTGTATTCCTCTGAGAGGGGCTTTGGCTAAAAGCGTTTTCAAATACTTAAGTGTAAACTAAAGATATTTGAGAAATCTGATACATCTTTTGAGCTATGAAAAAACAACTTTAATAAATCAATAACATTTTACAAATCACATCGCAAAGGACAACAGACAAGATTAAGTCTCACAGCATCTCCACTCACACTTCATTGAGTTTTGCTTCAGCACACAGAGGGAAACAGCAGAGAAATGTTTATCCAAGGCTTTCTTATTGCTTTCAAGTCTTGTGGATGCTTTTTTGTTTAAAGGCTAATAATGCTAGTTATTGTTTGGTCACTGAGCAGCTGTGTTGGATTTGGCAGGTGGGTAAACCGGTGACCAGGTTAAGAAACAACAGTTGTAAGAACGATGCTCAAATGTTTATTAACAAAAACAAAAATGTATTTTGAAAGTTTTAGGAAAGTTTTTTTTTATGTTGTATTAACATTATTGTTTGGTGATAGGAATGTTATTTAAACGTTTGAATAATCCTGTAACTTTTTAAAATGTTCCACTAACAACTTAAGAATAATGTTTTTTATATACATGATGTATAATGTTAAAAATTCTACTAATGTTACTGCAAGAACATGTTTTGATAACTGAGAGACTGTTAGCCAATGTTCTGAGAATGTTCCCAGTCTGCTGTAGTTGGACTGTAGCGTGAGATTTTTGTTGTACCCATGGGTGCTGTAAAGAAAACAAAAACACTGTTTCGTTCGCTTTGTCTCTCTCTTTCTTTGTCTCTCGTCCCATCACCCATTTGTTATGCATTTGTCTCAGCTCATGTTAGCCAAACATCTCCCGCTCTTCTCCCCTGCTGCTAACAGCACAAAGACACTCACCACAGCGGGGCTGTCCGTATCTTGATATAAACAGCTGTTTATCCATTCACACAGCGTTCTGGTTTTATCCTGCTTTCTAAAGAAAGCCATTGTGCTGAAGTGGTATTAAAACGTTTACAGTTATAAAGTAGCTCATGAGCCGGTCAGGGTGACACGCTCAGTCCTTAAGCTTATTAACCAACAAAAGTCAGTGAGTTGCTCTTTCCGCTAAGTCAACGTTCAAGCATCAATACGCTCTGGAAAAAGGAAATAGAATTTAATGACTCTTTGCTGGATTTCATGGCAGAATGTTTGTGATGTTTGGTAGCGTTTCGGGTCTTGCGCTGTCATTTTGACGGAGACAGATGAGCCGAACTCGACCAGGATGTCTCCCCAGGCAAAACAGATTCTCCACCAGTACGGTTTTCTCACATGCTAGTTCATGAGTATGCGATGCGGCGCTTGGCTCGCTGGTTCAACCAATTGGCAGTTTCTCAAAATGTTTCGCATTCCAGTTGGATGTTTTAAGAACCACGGCCGTTGCTCTCTTCTGCAGCTGTCACGCTTTTTGAAGTTCTGGAGGACGGATGTCACGTAATGGACAATCGATTTAAATATGAAAATGGTTCGGGATGGAGGCTGAGTGCCTTACACTGTCTCGTTTGCTGTTGCTGTAATATTTCAACCGAATGGAGGGGCTGTCCCTCTATTCTGACCTTGTGCAATGGCCTGCGTTTGTTAGGGCCACAGATGAGAAACATTTACATTAATGACAGACACGTCACTTTGAGTAACTCTTCCTTCTGTTTTTCTGCTTTCAGAGACAGAGAGAGAGAGAGAGAGAGAGAGAGAGGTGGAAAGAGGACATGACACTGATGGCATTATACACACTCATTCTAAAAGGTCCGGTGCAGGAGAGATCCAACCCAGCTATCGATTTTAGGTTCTAAGAACATTTCCCTAACATTTCCAATAAGTAAAAAATGCATTAAAATGTTGTTCAACCTTTTGTTAATTCCATAAACATGTTTAAAACATTCCATTGACTACTTAAGAATAATGTTTTTGATATATGATATGAAAAATGACAAATTTTGAAACTGAATGAAAAATGAACGTCACTGCAAGAACATTTTTAATAACTTTTATCTTTTATGTGTGTGTGTGTGTGTGTGTGAGAGCACATTAAACACACACCAGCACACCAGCCTGTAGCAGCAGTAATGTAGCTCTCCTCCCTGTGCCAGACTCAGGGCCTCATCACTGGATCTCTCCCCTGGCTGGGATGCCTCTCTCTGGGTCTAATTGCTGGCTCTCTCCCTACACATCCATGCCAAACTCCAGGGCTAATTGTGAGCATTCCCCTCTGGCAGAGAGACACGACTGCATCTCTCCAGCTGAATTATCACAGGTAGAGTTTAGTTTCCTCTAAGGTTTTTATATCAGCTCTTTACATTTATTTCTTTTTGAAACACGGCACAATAGACTAGGTAGAATTTTTTAACCAAACAGTTTAAATGTGTTTATCTTTAATAAATGGGAATATTCTTAATACATTTTAAAGCAGAAGTAGTCAATACAGTTATTATATTTGCAATTGTTTATTATATCTACAATTATATATTTTATGTATACAGTTATTTATGTAATTATTATATACATGTCTTTTAAAGCCACAAATTTTAATTGTAGCACATTTGTCAATTTATTCTTTTTCTCCTAGTTAACAATTTTAGGTTGCAAGAACGTTTCTCTAATGTATAAGTAGCAATAAGAAGCAAATCAGTAGCAAAAACTTAACAAAATGCTATTTTGAATGTTGTAAAAACGTTTAAACGTCTAGTTTTTAGGCATTCTATTAAGGCTGTTGCTTGTTTCCAAAATTTAAATTCTGTAACATTTTTAAAACCTTTCACCAACAACAAAAATGTTTTTGAGAACTTTGAAAGAACTTTTAGAGAACGTTTCCACTTAGCTTGGGAGGACAGGCACAGTGGGAGAACAGAGACAGGAATCGAGATGAAGCGAGAGCCGGACTCAAACCTGCATCTCCAGCATAAGCAGCTCTCAGACGTGGGTATATTTTATGATGACTCCTAGTGTAGCTCTTAATGAATTGTAGATGTCAGGGATGTTTAACGGGGGCATAAATTAAAACATACGCAGGACCTCTGATTTGCCTCTGTGATGTAATTAAGCGTGTCCATTATTGTTGGACGCAGACGTGAAGGTTTAATGTTGGCGTGTCCCGCGTGTATGATGAACAGTAACATTTGCCTGGACCACAGCAGCCATCGATCACATCGACACGTGAGTTTGTGCACAGGTGTGTCCAGAGAAACACAGGCTGTTCTTCTACTGCTCACCATGGATCTCTCTCTCTCTCTCTCTCTCTGGCTCAGGATTGGTGCAGTCTTCCCATTGGCAGCTGGACCCTGATGGATGAGATGCTGTTACACTGCAGTAAATGGATTAAGTGCTTTTTTTCTACCCCAACTGTACCGTTGTGGAATGAGGAGATTGGATGTGGTTTGACAGGCAGTCGGTGAGTTTTCAGGCAGTGTGGAGATGTTCGCGCACACACACACACGCACACACACACACACACACACAGGAAGTGGATGAGTTAAATCATCAGTTTGACAGGTTGACACGACTGCCAGGACATAACAGCCGACAGCGATGATTTCATTGGCCTCTGTTCTTTGGATTTCTTCTTTTTACGTTTCCTCGTTTCGTTTGTGTTTTTGTGCGGTCTGGTATTTCAGCACAAGCTGTTGTCAAGCTGTTTACTGTTAACCTGTTTAGTTTGTTACACCGGTACAAGACCAAACAGCAGCTAGATAAGATACAGCTCATTATCTCATCAGCTCATTAACTTTACAAACTGCAGACTGGACTCGATTTTTACGTTTCCAGAAGTAAATGTGTGTGGTGCTTGTCTGATAAAAAGTCAATGCCACAATGCTGAGGTCCTGTGGGTGGTTGCCGTGGCATTGCTCATGCGGTTGCTATGGTGTTCTGGGCAGTTGCTATGGTGTTCTGGGCAGTTGCTAGAGGGTTGCTTTGTTGTTAGGGGGTTTTGAGAGGTTGCTAAGTGGTTTGTAGTCCATGTCAATAGCCCACCCCCAAATCTAGGGTATTTGTGTTGATAAATGGTTTTAAATGGTTGATAAAAAAGTTTAATTTCAAAATGACAATGTTTTTGAAACGTTCTTACAACCTAACATTGTTAGCTGGGTTCATTGGGTTCAATGTTATGTCACTCTGACATATTCTTGTGACACCCTGAGGTTCTCAGATTCATCCCTCCATGGTGATACCAATCCCTGACTTTAACCAATCAGCTAAGATTAACCCCCAGCTCATCCAATCACATAATCAGGCAGACTGAGGCTACAGCATCTCGATCCTCCAGCTGGGAAATCACAAGCTTTAATCCTCTACCTCATCTGAAAGTTCACACCAGGTTGTGAGGTAGAGCAGAGCTGTGATGGTGTGAGGACCATCTCCATCAGAAGTTCATTTCCATCTCTGCCACCCTGAGAAGATTTGACAGGGTCTGAAGGCAAGAGCTTTTAAAGATGCTCTTCTGGTCTCGTCTCAGGACTGAGATGTCTTAAGTTTGGATAATGTGACAGTTGAACAGAGCTGTGTATTATCTTGTCTAGAGGTGTCTAATTGACTTATGTACACTTAGATTTACATGCTTTGCTAAATTAAAGAGTTTTACAATACAGACAATAATGTATTGCATTGAGAAATATTATTAAAATGATATACATGAAAATAGAAAAGCAGTTTTATGCTACAGTTTAGCAGAATGCATGAACCATAGACAGTGTGCAGAAATGTGTTTGGACTGAATTAAACAATGTCCTTTAAATGAATCTGTGTGGTATGAAAAACTTTATCAGCGCTTCAGGGTGAAGCAGCAGTTAGTAAATAAACCTTTAAAGAATTATTTCCCAATACAAAAAAGTTACTGAATTCATTCAATGTAGAGTGATGTCATCCACTCCAGTAATTTGTGCTATATTGTGGCTTTTTTGTGTTTTTGCTGTTTTGTTGCAAAAACATTTTCTTCTTTCTTCTAAAAATTAATTTTGAATGTTTGTATCTTAACCAGGATCACAGTAAGTTGCAGCACAATGTCCAAATAAAATGACATGCATTGCTTCAAAATATGGCATCAGTTTACGGTATGTTGTCACATATCATTCAATAGTTCTTTATTTCTTCTCATTTTTAATTCATGTTTGACAGACAGGAGTGAAACTCTGGTCCAGTGAGTTTTTGACGTGGGTGGGGCGACCCGATGCTGATTTAACGCTGTTTAAGTGGAAACCAAGCGGCCGACAAACGTCCTGCCATTTGTTCCTGTCGTGAGACTGAAACTGGGATTAGCATTGACGAGAGAGCTGTTGTCACCTGGTTAGTACAGATCACAGTGCAACACAATCCAAATACACCAACACTGTCCATCACACTGTCCATCATAACATTTTTCAAAGCTGGTTACAGTTTGCTCTCATTTAAATAAACGCTTCCCCCAACCAAATGAAGTGATCTTTTCCTCATGCCCTCATTCTTCTGGGCTTTTGTTTATTAGCTGCGGCTCTATCTGTGGTATTGATCAGTCCATCTTTCTCTCTCTCTGTGCCATCAGCACTCTCAGTGTATTAAAGACGGACTCGACACACACAGATGGTGTCCTCACAGTCTGGGTCACGGTTCCTCTCATTTCAGGGTGAACTTGATGAAGCTAGACTTGATTTGCCTCCTTATGGGGCAAACAGTTAAACAACAACCTCCATCTGATCGTCTCTTTCTCTGCATCTATATGGCGTTTTTCTGTCTTCTCTTCCTGTTTTTTTCTCTTTTTCTCAGCTGGCCTTGACCCACATCAGCAGATACAGAGAATAAATAATAAATACAGGCTTTTCAGATTCCTGTCATCTGGCGTTTGCTGTTCTCTTCCTCCTCTGGTGAAGAAAGGGCAGAGTTGTCAGGAGTCTATAAAAGACGTTTTTTCTCTTCGTTCGAGGCAGCAGAAACATCCTGCACTCGCATGAATAGTTTGACATTGTCAGTTTGAAGTATGTGGAATGATAAAAGCTTGTGTTTTATAAGTGAACTGACAAATTAATAAAAATAATCATCACATGTGACTTTTCAAACAGAGATTTTGGGGTGGATCATGATTGTCAACTACCCAGCTAACAATTTTAGGTTGTAGGAACATTTCCCAAACATTTCTATTAGGTCACAAAAACATTAAAAATATTATTTTAAACTTCTTGGAATGTTCAAGACGTCCAGCTTTTTAGACATTGTATTAACGTTATTGCTTGGTGTGAATGTCATTCAAACCTTGTCAAGAATGTCATTCAACATAATTTTGTTTTTAATATGATCCACTAACAACTTAAGAATAACGTTTTTAATTTGTGATATATTTATTATTGTGATATGTGATGTTACAAACTGTTCTGCTAATGTCACTGCAAGAATGTTTTCATAATCTTAATAGAACTTGTAGCGTTATGTTAGCCATGTAGATTCTCATAACATTATTCTTGCTGTACCTGAATTCACAGAAATACATGAGCAAACATTTTAAGTCTGCCGGCACACCTGTCTTTGTGAATCTAAATGAATTCAAGCGTTTGTCACAGAAGTGCACATTTATTAGTGTGATTTGACTTAGAAGGGTTTTATAAAGGACAGAAGAAGAGTGTCTCTGGGCTACACTGCAGAGCAAAGCCAAGCTGATGCCTCTGTGATAGTGCTCCTCTATTAAAAACACCATTTCAGGATAAGAATTGAATTTCACACATGGATGCCCAGACGCTACATATGTTTCTTAATAAAAAACAAGCACTTATTCTGAAAGGTCCAGCCTCTGTTGCTCAGGTCTGGCTTTGCTTTGCTCTGAATCATTCAGTTGTCTAACACTACACACAACACAAATCACAACACAAAGCAGCTGATTCTACAGTGTGGATCTCTTCATATAGATAGAGATGATCCCAGCTAACAATTTTAGGTTGTAAGAACGTTTTCATAATCTTTCCATTAAGCATTTGTCATCTCAGAAGACTCAGAAACACACAGAATCAACAATGGCAATATATTTTCATATTCGCAGTAGGTCTGAGTTACCTGACCTTCTGCATGACTGGCAGGAAAGTCTTCTCTGAGCTGCAGTCACAATGTATTATGCATGTGTGGATTGTTGGGGAATTTTTCTGGTCTCAGGTGAACCATGCAGCAATGGGTGAAGACTTGCCCTCCGGCAGGGGGCCACGTCTGCGCTGAGCCCAGCAGGAGAGCCTCCTGACACAGGGAGTGGACGGTAAGTTTTGGCTGCCCCATTGTGGCTGTCAATCACGCAGCTAATGAACTCATGCTGTTTTGTTTTAGCTCATTCTGTCTCAGGGATATCTGGGAACATGTACCCAGCTAATGTTGGCTGACGTTCTCTAAACATGCTCTTAAAGTTATCAAAAATGTTTTTTGCAGTGACATCAGTGGATTTACATTGTCCTAAATGTTATCAGCAGGTTTTTTATGTTTGCTGGGTAAACCCGTGATCGTGGGTTCAGAACCGTGAGCTGTTTCTGAGCGCAGCTGTGAAATCAAAGATGCTCAGATGCTCTTTTCTCATTCATTCCAATTTTTGCTCTGTATGTGTGAAATATTTCTTAAGCTGTTGTTCGTATCAGTCGTGCGCAGACAGCGGCAGGATTTGGTGTAATTGCTGTGATGAGAACCTGATAGGAGCAGTTCTCTCTTTCCGACTCATTTTCTCTCCAGCAATTGCGTTTCAATTAATAACACTCAGCGAGGCATTGCTTGCGGATGTGAATGACTATGATTGCTCTGTCATTCACCAGACACGAAACCTCCAATGTGTGTCAATGTTCCCGCCTCAACCCAACTAGACTTTCTGCTCCTGAGATCTTTAAATCTGTGCCACATGTCATTCATCCAGTCCTGATTGGTTTATGTCACCAGCTATTGTGTCCTGGGGCTGAGAGGAGACAGTGTCAGGGCATTAAGAAGCTTTAAAACCAGCCTTCAGTAGACAATCCAACACCATTAATGTGCATTAGCTTGTATTAAGATTCCTTTTTCCTCTCATTAAGTGAGAAAATCTAAACTTAATGTCGACCTGTTTCAGTCTTTCACAGACCTTGTGTCTTAATTGTTTTTATTAGACAGTAAAGAGATTAAATGGAAAGCCAATGGAGATGTTTGCTTAAGTCTCTAGCTTTCAGCCTTTTCTCCTGACCCCAGTACAGTATGTCTCGTTTAGAGCTATGTTGAGAGATCTCAACAACGTCTCAAGGTGTTCTGAGATTTGCCTAAATACTTTGCTTAAAATTAAGGCTTGAATATAAAACCAACATCTGATTATACAAGAACAATATTTGAGCTATGCTGTCATCATTAATTTTATGCTTTCTTTTAATATTCGTGAACAATTTTATTTCAGTCTTAAGAACAGTCTTATTTGTGTCTTTTATTTCTTCATGAGAAACAATTGACATTTCACAGACACAACTGAGAACTCAATTATGGCTCTCAATTAAAACTTTCCTTTGGCTTCCCTCCTACATGCAATTCAATTAAAACACAGGTATTAATTTTAACACAATTTGCATAATACAAAATTGATTGACATATGTAATTGAAAAACTCTGTGTTTTCATTTATTTGTCCATCATCTCAGGTCTTCACTGTGATTGGTTCTGAGGAGGTGATGGCAGCTGGTGGAAGTCAAGTGAAGCTAACACAGAGAGACGTGTGGCAAACTGCTAACAGACACAAGCCACCGCTCTCCCCTCTGACAGCACAACTCTCCAAAACCCTGGACAGACCCACTGCATCACCACAACACATCGCAACCAAACCTTCTCCAACGCAGCTAACAATTTTAGGTTGTAAGAACGTTCCCCTAACATTTCTATTAAGTAAAAAAATCAGTAAAAATATTCTAGGAATGTTCAATATCCAGTTTTTTAGACATTGTATTAACATTATTGTTTGGTTATAAGAACGCTATTCAAACATTTGTGTAACATTTTTAAAACGTTCCACTAACAATTTAAGGATAGCGCTTTTGATACGTATGATATATAACGTTAAAAAAAACTACTAGCATTACAGCAAGAATGTTGTTGTTAACTATGACACAACTTTTAGAGAACATTAGCCAACGTTCTCAAATCGTTTCCTGTTAGCCGGGAAGTCGCTGAAGTGGAGTGCCATTCTCATCTGCACTGAGTCTTTGTGGGCGTTCGCTCGTGTATTAGTCATTGTGAACGCACAGCCTTTGTGGCTGTAACCTTGCTTTTGCTCTGTGCCCGTAAAAAAACAAGAAAGAAGAAAATGGAAGGTGTTGAGTGGGTGGAAGAGAGAGAGAGAGAGTACAATGTGTGTGAAGAGTGCACACCGTGACCTGATAAAATAAAAGATAAGAGGAAGTAGTTAATGACCAGCCAAAATTAAAGCACACGTCAGATTAAAATGGTAAAAAAGGAAACTGGGGTGGGGGGGTTTGGGGGGGTTACGGGGGAGAGTGTCAAGGGAAAAAGCGACAGCATGTGAAAGAGGAACAGGAGAAGATAAATTATGGGAATGTGCGCGGAGTGGCACGCTTTATTTGGGAGCTGATGTGTCGGAAAACGGAAGATGGGTGTTAATAAGAGGGCTGTGAATGTGGCTTTCTACAAACTGAAATGCTTCACAGACCGGAGAGAACGAGAGAGAGAGAGAGAGAGAGAGAAAACATTGATGCTGTCTGATCCTTGCTGAGTCACACAGATGGCACAACAAGCAATGAATAAACACTTAAGTGTAGTTTAAAGCACTTCTACAGAGTTGTGTGTGTTAGTCGTGTGTCTGAAAAATACTTCACATTGGATTCCAAATTGACTTCATTTGACCTTCTCTAATACACGGTTCTGGTCACATTGTGTTTGTTCACTCTGAATAGCATCATGTTATTTCAGTGAAATAAATCACGAATGTTTGCTTTACAACTAGTTGATTTTTTTTCTTTGTTGTTTTTTCTTTGTCTGTTACTTGCCTTATACATACAGTATTCGCAGGTTATTTTAGCAAGTAAGCAGTGACAGACACTGACTGATTTGATTTTCTCTCGTTGCAGAAATTCCTCTAATGCTCACTGATAATTTGATTTTAGGATCTCAAGCTGGTGTTCCTGCCAGCGCTCAAAAACAACCTCCAGCGATGCAGCAGTGAGGCGAGGTACCTTCACACATGGCAAATCGAGTGTGTTACACTCTGTCACATTGTGAATGCTCTGTGGCTCTTAGCTATGAATTAACCAAGACTTCTTAATGTAAAATCAATTTGCTAGATGCAGCTTCTTAAATCAGATATGCACAGTGAAGCTCAGCCTTGTTAAGGAAGCATGAAGCTAACTCTCTCTCTCTCTCTTTTTCTGTTTTTCTCTGTTGATGTAAAGGGTTAGATCACACCAAAATGTAAATTCTGTCATAATTTATAAACCCTGACATTCACTAACGCTAACATTAGCGAACGTTAATTTCAAATGTTTCAATTGTTGGAATTTTTAACATTACTGGAACAATCGAAGTAACATTTTAATGTTTTTGTTTCTTAATGGCAACATTAGGAAAACGTCATACAACCTGAAATTGTTAGCTGGGGCCTTATTGTCATACAGTAAAAATGGTGTCAGTCAGTAACATTCTATATATGACTTTCTTTTTGTGCTAGTATTCTCATTTTATTGTATAATTAAACATTAAAGTATCCACTTGTGATCTTGTAACATGGACAGATTTCATCCAATCTCCCAAAATACATCATGCTTATGATGAAACTTCCACTGTGTTTTTCCTCTATCCTATTCTTATCAGCAAGTACATGATGAACTGTCATTTTTCCTCTCCCATCATCTCATTCTGTCTATCAACCTCCCAACATCCTGTTTTCTCCCTCCCTCAACCTTGACAGGCTATAATCCCCATATTTTGTCTCAGCGTATCATTTCTGCTACATTTGGCTGGTGTAATGCTTTCTCCAATGAGGGCTGAGAGGAGCACGGACCTCTCTGACCATTTACATAAATCTACGAGTGCCATTATGCCATCACTTTGCATTTAGATAACTGCCAGCACACCAAGTAAATCGGGCGACCGTGCGCATCCGCGTCAGCCTTCAAAGCTGTAGGGGGCTGAGGAGAGGGAGGGGGTCGCTCCACCTGACTGAAGCCCTCCATCAAATCAGCATCTCCATCTTCTCTTCTGTTTCTGTCATAGACGCACACACATATGAAGCTGAGATATGTATGAGCTGGTGAACTCAGCCAGATATTGCCGTCATGCACATAGAAACAGGAAGTATTCACTTCATCTTGCATGTGCTGGGTACAGAGTAGTTTCTCAGGAAGCAAATGTTTATGAGGGGTTACTCTTCCAGCTCAGGACACATAAAGCCCATAATGTCCTATAGGTTTCATTTGAGTGTCAACTGTATCTCCAGTGTTTTATTCCAAGATGCATTCAAATAAAAATAGAAACAAATAGAACAATTGTTGACATGCAGTACGAGCTCTAGCTATAAAATTAATGTACTCAGACAGCCTGTCTTGGTAATTTGGTTATATTGAATGAGATCTCTGAATGCCCATTTAGTTATTTTGGTAGATCTGAGCACAGTTTGTGACATTAACCAAGGATTCATGAGGCATCATAACCTTAGATTACTCCAGGAGGACATTATGAAGTTCTTGGAGTTGTTCTATGGCAACATCACGATGGAAGGTATGAAAAACAAATTCCACTAGCCCTGGCTGTGTTTCAATTAATAAATATGTGATTCTAACACACACTTGTGAGGAGCTTAACAGACAGTGAATTATTGAAAAATAGATGTTTCTTTACATTTACTAATGAATGTCCAATCCCTACCCAGGTCTCACTGAGAAAATGATCCATTTGGATGAAGCCATGGACTGCTGTCACACTTACCCGAATCCATAACAGTGAAGCTTCTCTTCAGACTTCAGCATTTCACAGCACTTCCTGTCACTCAACCAATGTGGCTTCAGAGTAAGAGCAGTGCTCTCATTGGTTCTCCCTGTCTATCAAAGTCTCCATGTCAAATTTGTCTTTCACTCCTCCAAACACATGGCAGTTATTCTCGTTAGATATGGTTCCAGAAATAACAACATACTATTGCAAGGACAAAGAATGTCATGGGATCTGACAGCCAATGGGACACTCTCTCTCTTCCTCTTAGCCTTTCTTACTGCTGCTCTCTCTTTCTCCCTCTTGCTTTCAGAGATGTTTGCTCCCTGAGGGCTTTGCAGGGCCTCTTTTTCTCCTCACTCATTTACACCAGCACTGATGCATACTGGAATTGATAACATGGACACCTCCTCTTATCATGTTTTACAGTAGCCTTTGAGCGGGAGTCCTTTGTTACCAAACTGGCAAGGAGCAAAAGCATGTCCCAGGTATGGATGCCCTGCCAGGAAGCTGAAAGTTCAGGAAGCTGAAAGTTCTCTGTACAATATATGAGGTTTAGTTCTACCTTTCTATAAAGCAACATTTGCTCATTTAAAATATCTAAAACTTAGTTGTAATTTTTTTGCTTAGTCAATAACGTTGATGGAATATCACATTCTGTGATTTTATATTGCCAAATGCACTTTTAAATTCCTACCGATTGTTTGACAGCCTGACGAATTTGATCGATGATGCGTTTACGTGACAATGTGCATCTTAAACTGTTATTATTCTTCATGAATCCAGCCCCCTTTCTCTCTGTATTTTATAGCATAACAATGTCTCTGTCACAACTCAATAATTCATTTCTGTTCATCAGAAACCAGTACAAGGCTGTTGCCGGGGGGACGGGTGTTGGTAAGTGCTGCCGTGGCGACAGCAAGCAATGCGTTATTGCGATAGGTGGCTGAAGGAAACAGGAAGCGGTCAGTCCTGCTCACTGGATTCTGCAGGCAGTTAGAACGGTCAATACCCCGGTGATGAATCACAAATAGAGGATCAGGGCCTGGCACTTAAAAGAGCTTGAGAGGAGAAATAGAGGGAAGAGAAACAAAGGAGAAAGACTTCCTTTAAACTCACCGTGTTAGGCTTTAGTCTTTGACTTTGGTTGGGACTAATGATCGGTCTGGTTTGAGAAAGTAATTGGTGTCTAGGGATGTTAGACTACAATGTCTTGTACATAACATAATAGGCAGCTGGAAAAGCCCAATATAGGGTTCAATATTTAGCTGGGAAGATGATGCACGTAGCACATGCCATGAAAGGCAATTAAAACTAAGGGCGTGACATTCAGATGATACGCTGTCCAATTACAAGGGCAGGAATGGGCAAGAAATTACAACAGTTTGGCAGACGTGCATGTAGCCTTATCCTCTGTTTAAATGTGATTATGAAATTGCTCTCGTTTTGTACCCGAATATGAGAAATTATAAACTGTTATCTGAGATTGTTGACTGTTAGCGCATCTGTTATATCTCAGCGCTCGGGTTCCAGTGGCCGCAGTGCTGAACACGCTGTGCATTCAGAGCGTGTATCGTCTCCGCATGATCAAATTGCAGCGAGAGGTAATTTGGTGTATTTGCTGACCATCCAAATGTGATACTTTACATCATCACATATTACTGTAACATCATCAGTATGTCTTCTAGTTGCACAGCGTGCTTTATTCTTAGCGTCACTATCAATAATATTGACTTTCATGTGAAGAGCAAGAAACAGAAAAATTTGAGATGCATAAAATAAGCAATTTATCCATATTATCTATATAATATGAATATATATATATGTATGATGTATGTATATGTGTGTATAATGTGTGGCTGTACCCTAGGTTCCCCTTAGTGATGTGTATGTCATGTATATTAGCACCATTAGGTTTTTCTAAATTATCTTCTAAGAGTAGATACTGCAAATATACACAACTTATAAAAACAAACATTAAAGCCCTGTATAGCACATTAGATAACCTATGTCCATTAACCAAAACACAACCACATATATACAGTATACACACACACAGTCTAACACCACACCCATGATTCTTAGCTCGCTGCTCTTTACTGTCCACACTCTGATCGTTCAGTGTGTTAGACAGTCATAATTCACACAGAACCACAGCCTGAGCACCATGTCTGTGATCCTTCACATGATCAAAAACAAGCGTAGAAGAATAGAAGAAAAAAATACGGTTCCTCCTACTTCCTCCACACCCCTCATGATCCAGCCAGACGTCACAGGGGTGCAGAAACAGCCAGTGCTCTCTTTTCAGAGAAAAAGAAAGTGTTTGTCCCTAATTAGCTTTCCTTGCTCCGGCTTCCACACAAGATTTTAATTATGATTGGGTGTCGCCGTGGATGCAGAAGAGATGCGTGTCTGACATCAAGGCGGTTCTGGCCGGGAGAGATACGCCACGAGCCCCTCAAGCTGAGTGAAAGTCTTCGCCTCTTGGTGGAACAATGTCCTGTGAGAAACAAATGTGGCCTCGAACCACAGGACGTAAAACTGGAGGCACGGAGCAGAGAGCAACATACAGCTGTGTGTTTGTAAAGAAAACAGTCATCACAGCAGGCACCTGAATTCATGTTTCTTTAAAAGGTTTTGAATAGGTGACCGGGGAGGTTTTATTACACACCCCATACTAGACAAGTATGAGTATGTGTATGATTATACTGTGGGAAGTGGGTATGTTTTTGTAATAAGAAAGAATGCATTTCAGGTACAGCGGTCAGAACCGGGCAAATAAATGACTAATCTCTCAGCAACAACCACCTGCTTCACCAAAACCTAGAGAGAAAAGTTTTACACCTAATCAATCTGAGCCAGACTTAATACCAATGACCTTGCAACCATCCCCAGGGAGAAGTGACACACATACCTTCAGAGCACTTTGTTTTTAGGATGCAAGGCCAACTCTCTGAGTTTTCCTGGTACACCTGGCTGTGTAGGCACCTGATCAACACCTGTTGGAACTCGGGTCTCATCTCAAAGTCATACTGCTTGTTGAACTCTGATAAAGATTCCTATACTTGCTGTCAGACGGAGGCTTCCGTTTTCAGTCGTTTTCTCAGTGTGCTTGTAAATAAGTTGATGACTTCCAGAGAGTTCTGATTGGCACGGCTTGATGTCTGTTTTGTGGAGATATTAGTCTTGCATGCCAAAAATCTGGCTACTACCACCACAACATAGACTGCAAAAAATCTTGTCACTACTGTAGCTTATTCTAGTTACAAATTGCCAATTCAGACATGAATGTAAAATGACTAACCACAGTTGTTATTTTTGTGAGAACTCAAATCAATATTAGACTTGACATGCACAAGTTAGGTGATATCTTGATAAAAGGTGACCCTGGAAAATGTATGTACACTTTGTGATGTTTGTTTTTCAAATGCCAAATTAAAGATATGAAATACCTTTAATTATTAAAAGGCACTGTGTTCACTTTCTGAAGCCTTTGAAGCACAACACTCAACAATGCTAAAGCTTGAAATGGTCACTGAAATTTTACTGTCATTGACAAAATATTTTAGAAATTTATTTTGGTGAGAAAGCATTTCCAAGAACAAAGATAAGGGCAGATGATGTTATTTATTGTAAATAACTTAGAGCTAAAGTCCAGTGAAGCCAGCTGCTAAGCTGATTCAATGTACCAGGAACCCTCAGAGCAGTGAAGAACTGTATCTACAGAAAAATACAACAACTAAGCAAAATATTGTTTTAAAGGTTAGAGTCAAAGGCCGGCGTTATTTTAGTGTTTTTAGTGTTGACTGTTCTGACAGCCTTGTTTGTGCATTCAGACTTTTTTTTATCTTGAATCTACAGTGTTTATCAGAAAAGCAATGTGATGTCAAAACATATAAAGTAATTGTGGGACTGATCCTGTTATTATATTGTGCTATTCTATTCTATTCTATT
>JAZGTK010002966.1:0-29156 GCA_036877625.1 Ambastaia sidthimunki | reverse complement strand
ATTCATTCAAAATAATTTGTTGTTCCATATACAGTTTTATCATAACTGGCACATTATCAGATATTTCACAGATATACATACAGTAACTGATGTATCCTTTTGACCTATTCTTTATGATATTACATTTCTCAAATTCTGCACTTTTGAAAATGCAACCACATACTGATTTGAAGATGAAAATCAACACAATTTTTAAGGATGATGCTCATGTTGACTCTGCAGTTGCCGTGTAACTGACTTTGACAATACACTGACTCATAGGGCCACATTCATGTAGTTTTCATTTCCTTTTCCCGCTTCTCTTTCCCATTCCTGCTACTTCACAACAATCAGGAAAATATAACCCACTGCCAAGCAGGAAGAACGTCAGTGGCCGAAAAAGCCATCGGGAGGAACTTGGAAAGAACAGGTTTGATGTCAGCACGAGCATATTTTTGGGCCCGTGCGGAACAAAGGGCCCGGTATATTTAGCGCTGGTCAGGAAGCAGGCCGAGAGAAGGGCCTGGGGGTTCAGCAGAGACCTCGACCACTTTCCCACACTTGCAGACCGGAAAAAGGCGATGACAGCTTCTCCACCAAGAGGCCCCAGGTCACCTGTTAAGGGAGCCATTGAGCTCAGAGGAAGGAAAAGGTTATATAGCCCATCCTCCATCAACATCCCAGCTTTCTAAGAGTGACCTGCTAATTTTCCCTTCACTTTATGTCAATATTAATTTTGTTGTCCGTTTGGCATTTTATCAATTGTGCAAAATAAAACACTTTACCTCTTTTTTACTATTTAAAATGTGACCTCACAAAACTGATGTTTTTCTGCATTTAGATGCATTTTTCTGCATTCATAGATTGCTGCAGACTAACACATTGTGTATCTTTGAATCACTCTGGTTACATCTGTGCACAGCTCCAGCTACACATGGCCTGTGCTGTTTGACCCTGGCATGCACTCAGGTTTGGCATACTTTAGTGGCATGCTTACCCTGGACGCATTTCCTTCTCAGGAAACACAGTATTGGATTGCAATTTTTATTTATTTATTTTATTTATTTATTTTGATTCAGACAGCTTGACTTCAGCATGCTCAGTGGATGATGAAGCCCACTAAGACATTTCAAGTTGCAGGCTGTATTCTTCTGGCTGATTAAACAGACCTTTTCTCAATGTTTAATTTTATACTTATACTTAGAACTATTAATTTTGCCTGATAAAGCTCTAGGCTGAAGTGGGATACCCTATATTATGTAAATATCAATATTAAAGATGTATTACACATTGATTTTTCATTTCTGAGAGGTAGAGATACTTTATCCTTCCCCATTACCCAATGTATCTGACTTCAATAATAAAAATTATAGATATTTGAGGAATGTTTGTTTATTTCTCCTCTGGTTGTGAGTGTAAGTTTATTCAGTTTTTCTTAAAATGTTGGTAAGTACTGAAAATATTAGGCTACTAGATATGTACTTACTCATTGCACCACAACTATAACAGTGGTTTTTTTTTGTTGTTTCTGACTTATAAGTGACAAGCTACAAGATAAGAGGCCCTGAATTCTGCTTTGTCTCCATCTAGTGAATTATGTTTTGTCTCCATCTAGTGAGGGAACGTGTCTGCACGCAGCACACGTTAAATCAAAAAAGTATACAAGCCCCAAACACCCAAAGAGAATATCAGCTGTCCTAAATTCACTGTAAACAACGGCTTCTTATTGAAGTTATTGCTTTTATAAAACAAATAGTCCATATAGCCCAAGATTTATTAAATTAAATACACATCCACGAAAATATAATGTCATTGATAAAACACATATTATCTTTCCGCCATGCAATGTAGTTCTTCAGAAGCAGCAACACAGAGTCGGAGTGGCGCATTAATACTGATGTAATGAGGTCACAGGTGTATGTTTATAGTTATTTACAACGCTTCAAAAACGGCTCAGCCAATCATAATAAAGGACGAAACTGCCCTTATATTTGAATATTTATTTCATCTTTTTATTTCGCACTACGTAGCACAGATGTTGCTTTTATAAGCAGTTTTATTCGTAAAGCAGGAGACACAATTACATCTTTTAAGCCTGAGGGATAAAAATATGAGGTGTTCTTTTATGACCCGGGCAACTAAACGTAACATTGTGTGTAACTGACAGATGGCAGTGTTGCTGTTTACGACACTCGGCGGTGGAAAAATAGTTCTGGTAAGCTTGTTTTTTAATTTAATAATTTTGAGTCCTATGTTTATTGGTTTCTTGGTACTGTTTTTGTCAGGGTATTTATTCCTGTTTGTGTTAAACTGTTTTACCCACTAAAAATGAAAAGCTAACTAAATTTATTTATGCGTTAGTATTTGTTTAAGGGCTTGAACTTGCAATTTTATGGGTCAGGTTCACAAATTCATTTGATAGTGTAGAATACTTGTCTAAATGCCAATTTTCGTAATTTACAAGTTATTATTTCGTATTTAGAGCACTTTCAGGGTTCCTCCTGATACCCTTAAGTTGCTAAATCATGCTAATACTAAATAGGCCTCACTGTTTATGTTTATGGTGTATGACTTATCTGATTTGAATATAAGTCTCTCTGAACATTTATATCTAATATTCTTGGATTGCTTTGGGGATGTGAGCAAGGAAGATGTTCTGTAGACTGGAAAAACATTAGGGGAATGTCAGCCCTTCAGGAATAGCACTTTTATTGTATTAGTCTATTACTTTTGAATGAATGAAGAAGGCGGATCAGACTTTGATTTACAACATTGAGAATGTGGACATAGATATATTTTAAGATTAAAGTTTAATATTGTATGTTTGAAGGTTTTTGGAGTGAGTTGAATTCTTTTAGAAACTTTGAGATGAATTAACATGAATCATTGTTCGGTATCAAGCGTATTGATGTCAAAGGAAAATGAAGTTGTGGTTGCACTTTTTCTGTAGACTTCGGAGCAAGCTGTTAACACAAAGTGACTCTGACAATTGACTGGATAACCTTGTGGATACACTAAACTTGTGTTACCCCAAATGTCATTTTAAAAGTTTGAAACAAATTATTTACATTTTCAGCTCCTTGTAATTTCTTGCTAAAACTCACCAGCCCTTATTGGCTGTTTACAGGCAAAATGCAAAAAACTTTGGAGAGAGAGTGGATGCAGGCAAACGGACAGGAATTAAATAAGAAGGTGTCTGAAAGGCAATATCTGAGGGATTTATTTATTTTGTGATGGGAAAGGCGGGCATGAAATTGTTTGGGGAGTTTAAGCATTAAAGTACAGGGGGAGTTCAAGGCCAATAAATTTAAAGAGCACAAAAGTCTGTGAGTTAAGAGCATATTCTATTTTTATTCTTTTTATTATTAATCCTCAAAATGAATTAGATTTTGGGAGGGGGGGTGTTGAGAAATAGTTGATTTTTCTTCTTTTCCTTTTCTTTTCCCCTCCATTTTTCAACAGATGTAGAAATGATTGAATTCCCAGCAGATCTCATTATCTGAATCCTCTTGACGCCCAGGGAGGGCTTAAGGTCTTAAAGAAACGATTCAAACATGATTTGTATTAAAGCCAACAATCTCCCGCGCTGGAACATCAAATTACTGAGAACCTGCACAGAAAATATGGGTGTTTGAGGGTGTGGGTTTTTTTTTTAATGTGGGCGTGTGGTAGTGGTGGTGTTGGGTGGGGGTTACGTTTCACAAAAATGTTATTGGTTCTGATTGGATACATCTTAGATAAGGTCATAACTGATTACATGAAAATAGAAAGTATTTTGTTATGATCTGTTATTTTTTTCTTTTTTATATAAAAGTTGCCTCGGGTTAGAGAGTTTTGACATGTACTACATTGTTTTAAAAGTTACTGGCTGATGTCTGTCTTCAACTTTTAACACAACTAAATATAAAAGGTTTTATTGCAAGTAGCTGAGTGTATTAGTAAATGCATATGCAGGCTCATAATGACTTAAATCAGGCCTCATGGGAGTCTCTCTCTCAACTGTATGTGTTAATTAGTGCTTTGTTTGCGCTGTTTATTAATGGTTCAGATTTAACTTTACAAATCCGTCTCTGACAACCCAGCCAATTTGTTTGCTTTTTTCTTTATGTAACACCAACAATTGATATAGCACGTTTATATGGAATACTATATAGTCTGATGGCTTCCCCGATATTCCGGGTTTGAGAGCACTGTTTGATTTCTGCTCTGTCATACTGGTTAGGATCGTTATCCTAGCACAGAGAGAGTCTTCTACTGACAAGGAGAGATTTTCAGGAAAATTGACTGTGATAGTGAGGCTCTTTGAACACGGGAATCGTCTAAGGAGAAAGACGTGCCCATCAGTGACCCTCACTGAGCTCCACTGAATACACTTCTACACTGTGGAAGTGGCAAGTGTATTAATCGTTTATTGCTGTGACTAGTGGCCAAGTGAGGTTCTTTGATTTCTAATCCAATATTCCTAGCAATCTAGGAACCAGGCAGCACACTCAGCCTTACCTTTCCTGTTTCGTCCTCTCCTCCACTTCTCATGTCTTCCACTCTGTTTCGCTGAATAAAACACTTTGAAGAGGAAGATAGATGGATAGAGAGAGTAGAAATGAGGAAGGATCGATGCCCCCTCTGAAAGATGCAGGGCCGAACGTGGCCCAGGCTGCATTGTGAGCGCGGCCCCTCGTCGATCAATAGCGCAACTTGAAGTGAGTAGAAGGCTGGGCAAGAAATCCCTGGTTGAATGAAGTACAGCTAAAACTCTAGAGGAAAAGCAGGAATGTTGAGAGGAAAAGCAATTGACAGCCAGATTGATTGATAGATAATCTAAATTCAGATTTTGGTCAGGAACCGGCACGTGGTGAGTACAGTTGAGTACAAATGCTAACAGCTTTTGGTGAGGCTGTGCTAGAGTATTGGTGTATTTGTGCTTATTTTATGTTGGTAATTAAAGGCAGATATCGCACTCGCAGACACAGAATGACTCATACAGTCCCTGTGTAATTCACTGTTAAAGATTTGGCTACCAGCACAGTGTAGCAACAGTAATGGAGTAGAATAATAATACCCAGAGCAGGAAGGCCTAGTGGATTATGACTTCATCTGCTGCTAATGAGGGAAAGATTGTTCTTTGTTCTTCTTCAAATCAATATACAGAACATAAAAAGACCTGGCTCTTTAAAGCTTTCTGACAGGATCAGAGCAGCACGACTTTTATGAGGATAGACCCAAGCTGTTCCACATTATCTCACATAAGAAGGCATGAGAAGACCCTTGGGAATGGGGGTTCTTTTGCGCCTGCAATCATTTGCTGCCCTATCTGGGCACTAGTGTGTGGACAAATTGTAGTACAAAGATTTAATTACCCAAGAACCTTCAGAGACATTTTACCACATTGAACTCTAATGTAGTATTTTTACAGAAAAATGGAACTCGCTTACTCTTGTCGGTGTGAATTATTCTCTGAATTTTAATTTGTAAGAGTTACTCATTCTACCCAACGCTTTTTAAAATCATGTCAACGTCATACACCAGGCCTGCCCACACATTTCATCTTACAATGTACATTAGTCTTTGAATTGACATCTGCACCGGCTTGCGCTGCTTAAGCAAACACTTTCCCATGCAGCCCTGATTCTTCAACAGACCCATCATTGCTCCTCCATCTCTTGAGCACTGTTTCTTGATAACTCATTAATATGGCCAGGCATTTTAGAGCCTGGGCAAACACCATCTCTATATAGTAAACATTCTTCCTCTCCTCTGCCCAAGTGGCTGGGCATGGGAAACCGGCATTGTTGGGTTAAATTCTTTCAGATCGTGTACACATAATAGGCCTGGTTAATATTCATGACGGGGGCCAGGTACAGGGAAGGTTAAATTTGACTTACTTTTCAAAAGTGCATTACTAATGCATGACGCCAATAGGAATATTCAAAGAGGCTGGGTGACCAAAGGTTGATGAGATCCTTACCTCTTCACTGACATTTTAAATACATTACCATGTGGCTGCCCTGCCTCTCAGTTGTGGGGAGAGAATAAATTGCTGGCTAATCATGGTTAACCCCCGGCCTGTCCGAGCACAGACCTGCATGATGATGTTACTGGTGAGAGGGCCACTTAAGGGTTATGTGGGTTTTATTGTGGAATCTGGGCAAGTAGAGTGGAAGCAGAACTCTCAGTAGTGGTTTATCTCATATGAGTGAATTGATCTGTCTTGTTTCTTCAGATAAGTGTAAAAGCACAACTGAATTGTTGTAAATACAGAGCTAGTTACAACGTGCAACAGCATTGATTTAAGAGTTTTTATGCCTTAAATTAGCCAGGAGAATGAAATTCATTTCGCAATGTAAATTGCAGAAAAGCAGCCTTACAAAAATAGAAATATTTTAGTACATAAAAAGTATTTTAGAACCTTTTTTACAAAATATCTCCCATTGAGTTAGCTAAGGGTGACTGGGTGAAGTATTTAATAACCGAGATGTCAGTAAGGTGCATTTTATGTTGTCTACTGTGGCGATTGTTGGTGGTGTGTCTTGCACTCCACCAACTCCACCAGACTGCAGCAGTTTGTCTGGAAAAGCATTAGCCTCTCATGGCTTGTCACAGGCTGGTCACCCGCAGGCATCTGACGGACAAAGCGATGTGTTAGATAACAAACAGAGGGCAAACTTTCATCTTTCATGCCTAATCAGTGTCAGCAGCAGCTGAAATGGAGCTGTCTGTCACCCTGAGGCACAGCAGAGCTGTAGACGGGGCTGGAGGAGCAGAACTGGGAGCTTCAGGTGACACACACACACATGCAGCAGGTTTTGGCCATGTTTGCTGTAGTCATTCTTTTTCTTCAGTTTTACCAACCCACAAAGTTCAGACAAACACAAATACAGTACAAATTAACCTTAATCACTTGTTTTAAAGAAACACAAGAATCACCTTTGCAAACATTTTTTCCAGAAAACATTTGACATACTTGCTTTGGAAGTTTTGGGTTGTATGGGTAAGTCTCATACTTTATCAACATCTCTAAAGATCAAAGTGTCTGCTGGGTTATTAAAAATAAGCTGAGTTTGGCAAGGGGCATGTTGTCCTTCCTTAAATGTGTTGTGTCTTTTCTTGCCAACCCTCTTTGCCTGTTTGTCATGTAACAAACTGACAGGCCAGGTCTTTAAGTCTTTAAAAAAATTACTAAAAAATAAATTTTTCATCTTTTCCTGTAAATGATCTTTTCTAAGTCCTTTTAGACCTCACTCCCAATGGGTGTCTCCTCAGACCTGGGCCCTGGTTCCTTTCTAAGCGGTGGTAAATGGCTCTCTGCACAAATAATGCATAAACAGCTGTTTTGCCCAAGTAAGTTATCCTCTTAAAAGATTTAGAAGCCTCTCGTTCTCTCATTCACTCACTTACTCTCTCTCTCTCTCTCTCTCTCAGTTAATTCATCAATTTCTTATGATAGCAACAGTTCGGAGCAGTGCAAGTGTTTAAGTACCAATTAGGGGCCTGGTTCCCCTGGTCCTCTCTAACACACCTCTTCTCCTCCCTGATCTCTTATCCTCCATCTCCTTTTCCCACCTTTCTCATGTCCATCCACTCTCACACCTCTCTCTCAGCCCCCACTGACCACCCATCCACCCGTCAGATCCTTGATCTATCAATCACCCCTTGGTTTTTTAAGACGCCTTCTACTTAAATGATGAAGATCATCATATTTTCTTTATTAACTTTTCAGTACCCTAAATAATTTATCCTAGATAATCACTGATCATAAGATTGAAATAAGAGCACATCAATCAAAAGGAGTTTTTTAAAAGCTCACTTTCCCTCGGCCAGGGATGGTGTCTCCGCTCTAAGCAAATGACATGCCAAATGATGGTGTCCTGAGCTGGCGCCTGCAGATCTTAGATGAACCCGCTGGACTTTCTATCAACATAGAGTGAAACCTTAAACAGGACACTTCAGCCTTAAACGCACACACACATTGTGCAAAAGCAGGGCAGAGACAGATGGTCTTCATCTCTCTCATGTCAGAAGATCTTGATTTGGTTCCCTTGAGGTGAAGCTTGTCAGCCATGTTTGAGTTTATAATTAGCCTGTAAGCTGCTCATTACTTTTAATTCTGATGTCTTGCCACCTCTTGGAAAGCAGTTCGGACTCGACTTTCTGGGAGTCATTATGATTAGTAGGAGGAGGTGCCTTTCTTGGTTGATGCTTCATGCTGAAGCCTGGACAGATATTCTGTGGTACTGCATTCTTGTATGGCCAAGCCAAAGCCCAGGCAACTCTGTCTCCTGAAGAAAGGAATTAAACAGATGGTAAAAAAGCACTTGAGAGAAAAACCTTTTGGGACATAGTCTGAATAAGTTTTGCATGTGGGGCATTCTAGGAGGGAATATCCCAATCTGGTTATTCCTTTATCTCAATGTGTACAATCACATTTCACATTTGTAAACATTTGATTTTCTTTGTACTTTAACAAATTACTAGTACCATGTTCTTAGCATTGCACATTTCTGGTATGCTTTTTTTAAGGTTTATTGTTAAAGCAGTATAAGTTTCAGGAGGGATGTGCAGAATTTGATAAGAGGCATTGGCCTATTTAGCTATAACTGATCAACTTTTTGAAGATTTTGAAGACAAACCCCCAATTTATGTGTTTAATGTAGACTTTGGTTTATTTCAGTAAATCTAAAACTTTAACAAGTTTCACCTAGAAAAATGTACTAAAATAGAGCTGGATTGTAACATCTATTTTTTAGATTGCTCACTTAACACAATGCAATTTATTTTAAAAACTATGATCCCAGATGACTATTGGCTATGAGAGCGCTCAGGTCCTCGAGGTTCCCAGTTACACCTAAATAGGCCTGTGTCTCCCATCACAAGTTCTGTGCCCCCTTCTCAAAACTTTGTCTTCTTATAATTCTTTAATTTCCCGTTGCTTTGATCTGAGTTGCATGCCAAGGGACACACCATTTTTTCCTTGTTCAAAGATGTTTTGGAGCCAACTAACTTTATCTGTTTTCTGTTTCTCTACCCCTCCCACTGCCTCTTTCCTGAAGGGCAGGAGAGAGGGGCTTTATTCTGATTTGACACCCCAAGTCGGGCATGTTTTTTATTTTTTTGCTGACGTTCCACATCAGAATTGCACTCTGAAGAGAAGGAATAAAAGATCATCTTTGAGTCTCTCAAGATTCCCGGCGCCTTTTCAAGATGCACTTCTCGATTCATTTACTTGCCTTTCATGTGAAAAACTCGGTTTCATTAGGGCAATTAGCTACATTTTCTCCACACAAATTATTGCATTAAAATAATCATCCTCCTCGTCATCTTTTATGGTTTTCTGTAATTTATTTTTCTGGATTGTTTCTTTACTGCTGCATATGGCGAGTTCATCTGAGCATAGCTTGCTTGCTAATTAACAGTAGCTTGTGAAATTTAAGGATTGTGTGTGAAATTTTTCACTACTGCCAAATCAGCAGTGCAGTCATGTTAAGTAATTTGTCAGACATGCCAGGTAATGGGCTACACCACGGAGCTGTGACAGAGACTCACATCCTTTGTGGCATGTTTCATGCTTTGTTTGAAAGGCATTCTGTCTTAAAAAAGGAATGAAAGACAGACAGAAATGAAGAGTAAAAATATGATGTGTGTGTGTGTTGCATGCATGATTTATGAGGTTCACGAGAAAGAGAGCATGGAGAAAGAGAAACAGAGGAGGAGACGGCTTCAAAGGGGAGCGCTGTTGATTTTTCTGCTCCGTCCAGAGATCCGGGAGGTCGAGCAGGAGGGGAGCCCAGGGGAGAGGCTCCTTGGTGGTTCATTTGGCTCTCTCGCACCCCCAGCCCCCACCACCCTCCGATATCCAGAGATTCCTGCAACCCCCCCTACCGATCCGTGCCCTGCGGCAGCCAGGGTCAGCCTCTGGCTCCCTCTAATGAAGCCCCTGGCCCCCTTGCCTGCAGACTGAGTGGCATGTGTTCATTTCGCCTCTTCCTCGACACGTCCCTGTGCGCCTGGTGAAGCCCATCACATCGAACAATACATGCACACATTCCAGGAGTAACGCACATATACACACCAGCCGCCCAAGCCTATGATTTGTTCTTTTGTATTTATTGAAAAACAAATACATACAAAAAACTGTTCAAACTACCATGAGTCATAACAGCCAATCAAATGCAAGCTTAAACAGCTCATATGCAAGCTTCATATTTGAGCCCAGACAGCTGAGGGTATAGATTATAACTATGCAGTTAGATTTTGGATGTTGCCTGTTAGGCTAATAATTTTAAAGGGAAGTTTCCTGTTTGCGCCAGAAAAACAGCCACCCTTCTTCCTCCTTTCATCCATTGAAAGCCATTGGGTGGCTTAGTGGCTAATTTAATTAGCAGCTAAATTAAAACTTCATTATTCCCCAGCTATCTGGTTAAAATATATTTGCACAGTAGCATTTATTTTTTTTCTGTGGGTTACTGCTGTGCTAAGGTTGTTCTTTAAGGCCATATCTTAGGAGGATCGTCTGGAGGACTGGAAGCTGTTCTATTAGCATCTTTGCTGCTAATTACATTAATCAAAACACTTTCAAAGTCCCCCTGATGAGGCCAATTGTCTCTCCAGCTTCCCTCTGTCTTCCATGTTTACTGGGAAGGAGACAACACTGGCAGAGACCAACACCACAGGCAGAAAAGTCTTTCAAAGGAAATTCTAGCTGGCCTCTCATTACTGTCTGTCTGAAGTTGTCCCTCTGGGCCGATGCATGACTGCACATTTTGATAACTATATTGATCTGGATGTGTCCTCTAGTGTTAGGAATTTGATATAGTTGAGAACTGTCATTTAGCCAGAAATTTTGACAAATACTATTGTTGTCATGGCCTACGCATTGGATTAGCCCCCAGGATTGACGTGTGAACTTAGGTTCATGAGATGTGGATCTAATGTACCTTTTGGGGCCGGTGGTGTGAAAACTGTACTGTAAATTATGCATTATGCATTTGCAGATTTTTTTATACAGTGTTTTGTTTTTAGATCAGATTAGTTTGGTTTACAAATACTTCTGCATGTTAGGGGAACTGGTAAAATTCCATTTACATCAACAAGATACTGTAATTGATTTATTGATTTGCCAGTTAACAGAAATGTGGTGTAATATAGACAACAGAGGCAAATAAATCCTGTCAAACTATATATCCCTAATAATAATGGCTTATTATTGTAGCCAGACAGCAGGTTTATTGGGACATGTTGGGTAAGTGATGCCCTGTCAAGGGTTTGAAAAATCCTCCTAGATTTTCTCGCCCTTAGCCCCATTTATGTCACAAGCATTTTTCATTACGAGTCTATCAGTGCACTTTGTGTGGACAGCAGCCAGTGACTTGGAAAACATAACCCTCCATTCATAATTTACAAGTATAGCATAGGACCAGTTCCATTAATGGTGTATTCTGGTACTGAGGTTCTGGACATAGAAGCATTTATAGAGCATGGACTTCTGGGAGATCAGAGCTCTTTGTTTTTCCATTGCACCCAATTCCAGCAGTCAGATGAAGGATTTCAAGGGCATTTTGTTTCTTTTGGTGTTTTCATGGTCAATTCTATGTTTTCTATGGCCTTGATATTTAATGCAGGGCCTGTTTGTATTTATGCTTAAATTCATCGGCTTTGAGTGTAATTATAAGCTGGAGTGGGAGAGTTTGAGATTGGGGTAGAGTGAGGCTAAGAGGGATGAAGTGTTAGGCTTCCGCTTGCTTTCCGCTTAAATGAGCCTTACTTCTGCTCCTTTAGAGGGGATCCTAACCTACCAGACAGAGACATGGCTTCTTTATCGATTCTCGCTCACTGACTCTCCCTGTGGCCTTGTCATTTAAAGCATAGATGTTATGAATGCTCTGCCTTGCCCTGTGTGCATGTGTGTTTGTTCACAGAATCATGATTTTGAATGCTTGAGTGAATCTCTACGTGTGTTTACCAGTTGTTGTAAAGAAGAGAAATTCGTAAAGGTGGGCACCGTGAGGGAATTTGTTTCAGTTTGTTTGGAACCTGCATCTCATCTTGTGAAGGTACACAGAAACACCCCCTCCTGTTCTTTTTCTCTCCGTCTTGACTAAACTTTGCTCTGGTTGAGGTAAAGCCTCCTTTGGCCCCAGTTCTAGCCCTGCTGAGTATGCGGATGTTCATCCTGCCCATTTGTTTTACGTGCCATTGGCTTTCCCTTGTAAGAGGACAGTCTGGTAGCTTGTGCATCATTTAACAGGCAGTAACAGCAGGATGCCAGGTGCTGTCCTGACACGGCACGGCCCCCAGGTGAGACGTCTGTCCGTTGGCACCTCCCTACAGCGCTGCCCAGGATTTGCTGAGTTAAACTGAATTCTCTCACATCTCTGTGCTCTGTTATTCTTCTGTTATTCTTCTTACTCTTTCTATCAGAAAGAGTTAGCGAACATGAACATTTAAAACACTTAGGCTAGTAAAACATACTATAATTTTAATTTTTTTAATTTTACAATCAGTTTTTAACATTTTAATGTTGTTTTTGATTAATTGATGGAATCCTTTACTTTCTAAAGAAATTAGCTAAGTCATTTCTCTTTGTCTCTTTGTAATTTCTTTTTGTTCTGTGAGAATAAACCTAAAAATACTCTTTCCTTGCTAACTTTTTTCTGTATAGACCACTATAGATCAAAAAACAGACTATTTTTAAAATGTATTTTATTTTGTATAATATTGTATGACGTATACAATATTGTATATTGTATTGTATACAAAACTGATACTCTGCTCTTAAACTGTTTAGTTACAGCTTTTCAGCTGCAAGGCTGGTACTGCACTTCTGGTATGTAAATAATCTGATGGAATCTAAATACAACAGCTGCATTATCCACAACAAATAATTAATAGAACAGGACTAAATAAAACCTAATGAAATGCATTGTGAGAAAACAAAGATCACAGAATACTAATCTAGTTTATACTGGGTGTACTGGCTGAAAGGCACACACATTTGTGGATGAGATAAGTGATTCTTTTTATAAATCTTAAGATCACGTCAACCTAAAGAGAGAACAAAAGGTGTAACTAGGGACAATAGATTTTCTGTTGTACTTTGTTTCTTTGGAACCCTCTTCTCATTGCCTGTTTTAATCTGACTAAATACGATAACCTGCTCTTCATAAAAAATGGATGGTACTTCATTCAATGGGACCAGCGGGGCCCCGGGAGGCCCTATAAGCGAGGAGGTTGCGGGGGTCTGCTCGCCAAAATCACTGGCCGTAATTAATTTCCCCATAAATGAAATTTGGTTAAAAAGAAAAAAAAATTGAAATGGGTAGTGGGGGGCGACTGCAGGGGGCCTGAGACGTTCTTGCCCAATCATGTGGGAGAGTTTGTCAAGCAGGAGATTGCAGTCTAAAATATTAATCAGCCTCCCTCCACCAAGAATGAGTGAGCCAGTTCCTAGAAGGGACGCGACCCCTCAATATTTCATAAGCCAGTCCTGGCGCAGACACGGGCCTGCAACTGGGCTGCCTTCCCCTTTAACGCAACATGCATCATCCGTCCCTTTAATGGACCCAGAGGTTGGGGCTGGCATGGGCTAGGATAAGGTAGGTGTGTTGGGTATCCAGGCAAAACACAACCCCTGAAACAATGAACCATAGACAAATGCTAACATTGAGTTAGCTTTGAATTTTACTGTACTGTAATGTTAGATTATGTCAACATGTCTGTAGTAAGAATTCTAAAGTTGTGATTAATAGTTGATTAGTAGCTTCATGGACATGGATACTTTTTTACTAAAATAAATGCTTGTCCCTAGTGCAAATTTAATATTTGTTGTTTTCGGTCTTACGCCTGCAGAAGCTAAAGCCTGTATGCAACATTAATGCAGACTAGAATAGGAATTTAGCCTGAATCTGAGCTTTGGCCTGGTGTAAAGCACCCAGTCAACCTTGGCTGTGGTCATACGAAAGCCTAAGAATACAACCGATAACAAAGAATAAACTGCACCATCCTCTGTGGAGATAAATGAAGTTGTGCTCTGGCAAGATGTTATGTATTTGTCCATGGCATTAGATATTCACAATATCCCATAGCAGACTAAAGTAAAGATATTTAAGCAAACAGTAAACAGAAGATAAAGAGATAAGCAAAGGACCGAAAGTTCAGTATCTGTGGGACACTGAGCAAAATGAGACTAAACTGCAAGGCAGCCACTGGTTCTGAGCTCAAAAATTGTTTATCTCCTTAAAATGTTATTTAACCTCTTTGACTTTAACTTTGACTCTGAGCTCTCAACAACCCTTAAATCAATCCTGACAGTGAAACAATTTAAGAGACCAAATACAAGACCAAATGGTGAACAATAGATTGAATAAAAGGAAATGTAAATACACCTTAAAAATGAAAATATAGGGAACATAAATAAAAGGAAATATAAATGAAACCTTAAAGCATCGTCTCTGTGGCTTGCATGTGGGAGGTTAAGTATTAGCATATTCCCAAAACCACATTTAAGTGATTGTTGCTTCAGTTTTGATACCACAGTGATAAAGAACAGAACTATGATACATAACCAGATATGTATAGTTCGTAATGAACTACTTGTGCCAACAGAGCATGTTGATGAAGAGTGATGCTTTGAGGGATTGCTTATATATCAGATAAGCCTTTGAGAATATTATTTACTAGCATAGTTTAAGTCTGGTAGTAAAAATCAAACCACTTGCTGAATTTGGCTATTTCTTGGATGAGGGCCCAAGTGATTTAGCTATTTGTAACTAGCTGAAATTATTCGAATTGGCTTTTCAGAGCTATTTGTTTTCTATAATATTTAATACAGAAATGTTTTGGGTAAACAAGGAGAATATTCAGTGTGTCATAGTAGGTAAATATCGCTGATAGTTTAGGCACATATTTAGATCATGCCAGTCTTTGCCTGCTAGATTGTCCTCTCTGTTCAAGGAGTTTTGCACCTTAAACACCACTGGGTGCTGTTATCTGACCTTTGAACTTTCAAAATATTGTGTTTATCTGGACCATTTAATAATTGATGTTTGTGCATCATCCTGCCATGGGAGTTGGGCAACACTCCCTGTAGGCATGGTTTCACACACACACTAGTATTGATTTTGCTAGCTGAGACAATTTGGGCCAAGTGACGGGCATGAACACAGAGCCTGGCCAGCATCTTTATAGTTCCCTTAACATGTACTGTGTGTGAAGGTTTTTATTCATCAGTATTTATCTCTATTTAAGTGTCATATGGGCCTGTTGTTTTGTTGTGGGGTTTTGGCAAATTTGTATTTAATACTGTAAAGTATAAAGAGGGACAGGAATGAAGTGGGATGAATAGTAGGGTCGGGTCATGTTGCAGGCCTGACTCGAACCTGAGCAAACCTGATCCTGCATGTTACCAATACCAGATTAGAGGTAAAATGTGTTTACTAGATATCAACATCTTCAGGGCGGTGGGTTACCACAGAACATAATTTTCATTTACCACTGAATATGTATAAACACACACACACACATATTGTACTGTACTTAATCTACTTACAAAGGGGCAACACTTTCCAGAAGGTTTAAAAGCAGAACTAAAAGATAAAACCCATTTTTTGTTAAAGCACTTAATTTTTCTGGGTGCTGTTGTTAGTGGAGTTTGGGATTACTCTTCCGGGCTGATGAATTTAAATGATCAATGTAAATCCTGTAAATGGAGTTTGCAGCATGTAAACATCACTTTACTAAGTTCCTGTCTGGCTTCCTTGTGCATGTCATTCAGATGTTACTGGGGCAGCTGACAAGTGAGAGACGAGTCAAAATTATTTATTTGCAGGAATCAACAACGTGTCACAGATGCTCTAAGTGGTGCATAGCCTAAATGAACTCGGAACTGATTCTTAACTGCATTCCAAAATAAAAAAAAATTGACCAACAGAATGCAGTACATCAGCTATATCTCAGACCCTGTCTTCAACACTGCTTCACAAATAGGTTTGTTTAGGATATTAATTGAAGTGCTACGGTATTTATTTCAGTAGAAGAGTAATTTAACTCAACTTTGAAGAGTTACAGTAAATGCATTTAAGAAATAGTTCATTTTGCTGATGGTATGTTAGCCTGTCAGAACAGATTCTGTTTTGTGCATTTTAGAATATGCTGTAACTTCTGAACCTAGCTTGTTGTGTTTTTCTGGGTCAGTACTGGTCCCATCGGTGAGACTGACCCCCCTCGTTCCTCCGTGAGATCCTTCCTGTCCGCCCCAGGTGCCCCTGGCATGGTCTTTACTCTGTTTTGTCCGTTAAGTACAACTTCAAATATTGATGAGTGTGTGTAGGTCAGGAGGTGGTGCATGCATGGAGTAACTGCTGACCAGTGAGGTCTAACCACCCCATGAAACTGCTCGTCTACTGTACAAAGTGTTCAGCCTCAGAAACCTCAGAGGGCAATGTAGGCCTCTGTAAAGCTACAGTACTTATAAAACATGATTGTATAGCCAAGTGCTGTGCTGGATTTTTCTTATGTGAGCTGGTTTTGGTGAAGTTTGCCATTTGTGGTAAACATATATAGACACACATATATGCATATAATTTAATAATATAATAATAATAACATTGTTTCAATCAGATAAACCAGTATTTAAAACTGTATTTGTAATAATTTGTATAAGCATAAAAACCAGCAGTAATTATATTGTATATCTTCCATTTGATGCACCCAAAACTGTTTATGGCACTTAACAAAATTTGAATAGTATTTAAATAGTGTGTAAACACAGCTTACCTTTAATGCAGGTCCAACTTTCAAAATACTGAGGTTTCCTGGAAGCTAAACATTACACATAATATTTTACCTTTCTGGACATCTACCAGACGTACAAGATTTTTTTTAAATTAGCTGTTGTGGGGTTTGAAGATAAAGATCTTTTTCTGTCACTAAAACTGAAGGGATTGGTTACTGTGGTTAAGTGTTATGCCCAAGGTTAACACCCTTTACACAGTTACCCAAACAGCAGAACTTCATTGACTGTTTTCCTGCTCCAAACCCAGTGTGGTGAAAGTGAGAAGTTGTGGGGGAGGAAATGCCATTTATACCTTATCTGATCTGACTGTGTGTTTGTGTTTAAAATTCAGATCCGTGCTGATTGACAGAGCCCTGCGTGTGGCTATTAAAGAGGGTTCGAGAAGCCACCCGACGGAGTGTGAAATTACACCTGTCTGCTGTTCTGCTGTTTGAGTCTGAAATCACCATCAAAATTATATTTAAATTCCTTTGTGAGACAGCCAGTGACATGTCAAGGTCAGGTGAGGAGTGGCAACTAGATGTTTGTCTGGTAGGTCAGTTGTCACACAAGTTGAGGTTGCTTCTGTTTATATATACGTTTACATTTTCAGGACTAAACATTAACTTTATATATGTCGATGCACAATAAATAAATAAATTGTAATGAAGGTTCTAAATTCTTAACACTCAAAGAAAGTTGATTATTTTTATTTGATTACAGGAAATAAAGCAATCAAAAAAAAAAACATTTAAACAGAGTGGAGAAATCAAATGTTATGGTAAATGGATTTGTACAGCTGAGCTAAACAAATGTCAGACCTGTGTGTTATAACTTTCAGACAGACAGACAGATTAGATTATTTAAAATAATAAACAGAAATCTTCTTGAACCTTTTTCTCTGTATTTTATTAGTTATGAATGTTCTTCAACTGTTACACACCTTCTTACGTGATTGTAATCCAAACCGTCTGTGTGGTGCACATTGTTTTCTCATCTCAGCCAACGAGTCACTGAAGGGTCCAGCTGCTCGACTCTCGCGTGTTTTTGCTTTAATTTGTCTGTGCTGTTTGTTGAGTGGTCCAGTGGAGCGCATAGTGACGGATGATGTCAATTATTAATTGCAGCCTTCCTGTAGCTGAGTGTAGCAGACCTTGTTGTTCCTCTTTCTCCATCCGTCAGCCTTTCTCTGCCAGCACTGCTACATTCCACCTGCGACTTCACCTCCAGGCTGAGCACTCTGAGATTCAGAGAAAGATTAAGATAGATCTTCACTTTGGGTTCACTTATGTTCACCAAGTATAGACCTTTACATTCAGTTTAATTTGGTGATGCTAAAGGCATGGAAAGACACAGTTTGGTTTTAATCCCACAAATAGTTCAACTCAGGCTTCAATCATGTCAATGTGAAAACTTGGTATAAAACCTTACAGAGCATTTCAGCATGGTATGTAGTTTCTCATTCTAGAAATGGAGAATCTGTGGTTTAAAATACCCCTTCTGCCAGCAAAATTGTCACTTTCTTTTTTTCTCTCTAAACTCTGACACTGTCCTGGCCATTAGCGGTGACTATTAAGTGGTCTTATAGCACGTAGTACCGCTGCTGTCACATGTGTCAGGGCTGCTTTTTGCATGATGGATTGTAGACCCATGAGTTCAGGCGATGGCATCCATAGTAGCAGATGGAGGAAAAAAGAAACAATTACTTTGCTGCAAAAATGTTAAACCTCATCAATATTTTAGCTTGCTTCTCGTCGTACATGACTGTTGTTCCTCTTCGCTGGCTGAAAATACTTTCTTCCCGGGCTGCTTTTTTTCCCCAAAGAGCCTCCAGCTCCTGTGCCACGATGTGCCCAAGACAAGGGGGCAGTGGAGTGCAAAAGTGGTCGTACTCATTGGGTAGTCTCTCCTCATAACACCCGCCTCAGCCCAGATCCCCCCACCACACCACTGCACATCACAGGAAAGCTCTCATTTTAGTGGTGATTAGCTTGTTATTAATTCATGAAACCATTCAGCTGTATAGTTGCCCCTTCCTATCCACAGACCCCATCTGCCTGTCCCTCCCCACCTTGGTCCAACCATCTAGTCACTCACCCCATGACCCAACACATGCACACTTCCACATTTTTGGGCTCTGAGGCACATCGATTTCTTCATTAAGCAGCACTCTGAAGCCACGGCCTGCCCTCATGGATTCTGGCCTCTCCTCCTCTTTGAGTCATCCTCAGCCAGTCATTAG
This sequence comes from Ambastaia sidthimunki, assembly GCA_036877625.1. Classification (NCBI taxonomy): domain Eukaryota; kingdom Metazoa; phylum Chordata; class Actinopteri; order Cypriniformes; family Botiidae; genus Ambastaia; species Ambastaia sidthimunki. Next base: position 10,170 of record JAZGTK010002966.1, on the reverse strand, counting down.
GGACCAGCTAAGAGACAAAATTGCTGTCAACGCTTTGATTCACGTCACATCTCCAAGGTATCTGTAACTGATTCGTGCTAAATAGGACAGTTTATCCACAGCACCTCCTACTGGGTGGGTGGAAAACTGTGCAGTTTGTTGCAGAGTGATTAGGAACAAAGCTTGAAAACATTTAGGTAAGACATAGTCAGACAATCATAACTCCTTAAAAATTCACAGATTAATACATTTCTTTCCTCCTGTAGAAAAACAAACAATTGATCTAAATAAAAATGTTTACACTTCCAACTGCCTACTTCAAAACATGAGTAAAATCAAAAGTCGTTTTTATTACATTTATTGTGAGGCATGTTTTATATTTATTATTGAGGCAATGGGGGTTGTGATTTAAACTACTGATATGGCCCAAAGGCCTGATAGATTTTTGCTGAGGCATGTTTTTTACCTGCAGTGCCTGTGGGCYGTCTCACTGCATCAGTGCATGACTCTAATGGCGGCAACAGAAATGTGCGATACCACATYCAGGCTGAGAGAAAATCAATACAGACCTGCCGTATGGGTTTAGGTAAGAAAAGAAACTCTCAGATAGTTATCCCGATGAAATATTTCTCCTCCTTTCTTTGTTTTTCCTGTTAGAGTGATCATAAAATCATGTGCCCCATTTACAGTATTGATCAGTCAATAAAGGGCTTCTCTGACCAAATGCTGAGTACATTATCAGGTCATAAGTACATTTTGGAGAAATAAAAGCTTCCCATACTGTGCCAGGACACTGAAGGCACATGCCATTTTGGAAGTCCAGATCATGGGTATATTGACCAGTTTCACTAGCCTCCTGGCACTGTTTTCCAAAACTTAAAATGGTTTAATGGTTTGGCCCTGGAAAATTAGAAATGGTGAATTTTGCAAAAAATTGTCTTTGGATTTGCATTAATCAACAGTAGATGAGCTTGTTTGTTGGCCAGACTATACAGTATATATGTATAATTTTTATATTTATTTAATTATTTAAAGCTGACTGATGATTTTGCATCTGAATTTCATTTTGCAAACTAAACATTATGAAAACCACGTTTAACTCGAAAATAGGTTAAAAAAAAAACTCTCCAGCACATAATCGATCCTTGGTTGGACATTAATTAACATGTATAATTAAATGATCTCAAGTGGTGTGAAACCGAAGTGTCATCTTGAGCTTTAACAGAGATGTTCAGGTTGGCCAAAGGGCCCTTAACTCTGACTGGGGCCGCGGACAGCTGTCTGTTTAGTTTGCAGTTGAAGAGGAGTGTTCTACTTTGAGGAGGTGCTTATTTACATGGCTGACACACTGGGATCTTTTTCAAAGTTGCTGGTAACGAGACAGCATGGTTCAGGAGGGAGGCCGGCCGCCGCAGTCGGTGCAGGGGACATCCGGGGAACGCACTGAATTATAAATGAGGTTTCTGCAAGAAATGTGACAGTTAGCTTTAATTCCCCATTTAGCTGAAATGGGCTTAGACAAGAGTGTGCTAACTAATCAATAGATGCCTGCTGCAGATGTTCTCTGTGCTCCTCTCCTCCTTGTAAGGGTCAAGACTCTGAGGCTTTGATTTGTGTCACTGAGGGGGTTTCTGTATGTGCATTATGTGTTGTCTGGATCAGAAATTTAAAAGGTAAGCACTCCACACCACGAATATAGATTTTTCTGGTCACATCTTCTTGAGGCTTTTCCCCTGGTCTGTACTGAACTTCAACTGATCCTGATCTGTGTCAGGGAAAAGCAAATAAAATTGAGTAGCACGGTAAAATACAACATGGACTGACTGTACTGTGCATTACTTCTTTAACTTGCATTTGCTGGAAATAGGAATGTGTTCATCATGGTAAAGATAGACCTTTAGTACGTGAACGTCAGTTGGAATGCTCTCTATGTGCTGTTCATTTGCCTTCATATATTTTTCACAATGTGGACAGACACCACAGAGCATTACGAACACTGTGCTGTGTTTACATAATAGTACCACGCTGAACAGCTTGCTTTTATTATGTTGTACTTCCATGTGCAAAATAGTAGCACGCAATAATTTGTAAGGTTTAATACAAAACTGTTTGCAGATTAAGAAAAGGAGTATGCAGTGTTTTCGTTGCACTTTATTCTAGTTCAAGCTCCAAACCCGTTTTTAATCTTTAAAAGTGACAACAAAAATGTATAATATAGCTTACAAGCTAACAAGTTAAATACCACCCAATAAAGTCCTGATTTTAGCTTGCATTATAAATATTAAACTGTATATAAATGTTACAAAAACTGTTTGGTTGTCTGAGCACTGGCGATGCCAACAACTAAAATGTTACTGTCCGTCATCCCACATGTGCAAAAAGTGTACAGGATGCAAGAGTGAGGCCATGCTAAGACTTTCATGCTAAGGAGTTTCAAGCAGGTAAGATAACAATTCCTAAAAGCACAACCTTCATTAAACAGTATATACATAATGTGCACACACTATAAACTAACTCTATACACTGTAGTTATTTAAGGAGTGTCATATTGTTAATTACTTTAAAACTACTTTTAGAATTCCAAAATTTGATTTTTTCTTTCTGGTTTAATGCACTATCACTATTTCATTTACTTTCATTTCAGTCTGTGGTCACAAGCTTCTGATCCCCACCATCTCTAGGTAATTGTTCAGAATCTTTCTAGAACAACTCAAAATCTCTTCCATTTTAGTAAGGTGTAAAGAGGCCAAACATTCTTCATAGTTAAAAACATGCAAAAGCTTTTCTCTGACCTTGGCTTCATCAGCCGGGCATGTGGGCTGTGTTGTGGTGAGGGATAGAAAAACTTTAAATCTCCAATGACTTGTGTGAAATTCAAATGTGCTCCTACAAGAGCAGGAGAGATGAAGGAGACTGCCATTCACAGAGATGAGTGATACGGCACCCGGCGCTCTGTCAGGACAAAGATCGATTCCTGCAAACCTTGCCTTTATAAAAGATGTGGGAGAAGAAAAAGAAAATAAGGCTCTAATAAACATCTCTTTAACTTAGCTTGCTTACAACAAAGCCTCCCTTTCTGCTAGCCTGAGCTCTCTTAGAAAAAATACGCTCATGTGATCAATTATGGATGGGCTGTCTTCTACCCCTGGAGTTGGTGAACACATTAGATAATGCAGGAGCTCAATTTAACTAGATGGGCTTGTTAATGTGTCCTGCTGGGAAAGGCCGACGGTTCCTTTGAGTTTCCTTCAGAACGCAGTGAGAAAATAATGTTTGGAGATGGTAGATAAAAAAGTGCTTGAGGTTGGCACAGCAACCCGTGGAGAGGGCCACCCATCAGTGTTTCAATCAAGGACGTACAAGTGAGCATCAGGTATAAACAATATCAAGGACATCGGCTGGCGCAAGAAAGAGTCTGAGCTTCATGTAGAGTTTGTTCAGAAGCCATTGAGCTTAGCTCTTCTGATGGAGATTTCAATTAACCGTGTTTGTGTTTTAACTCTTGATGGTTTCAAATTGTTATCAAGTGTGCGGTTCCATTTGTTCATTATTTTCACTTAAACGTTAAACTGTGTAGCTACCGCATGGGCTATTAATAATGCAGAATATGTACTTACTGTTTGTAATATATTAAATCAAACGTGCCTGAGAGGTAGTTTTTGTGTGTGGTGCAAAGACTGAAAAGGCATTTTGCAATAGACAACAGTTCAACTTTTGTGTCAGAGTAGTGACCTAGACACACGCGGTCCTCAGTACATAGAAGTGTATGATGTCTCTCCTGTGCCCTGCACTTAATGGTTGGCCTTTGTGGAGAATCTAAAAGCACCTCGATTAGTGACTCAGAAAGTGTCTGATGGAATGAGTGCGCCGCTCGTGAGTTCACTCTGCATGTGGCCGTTAATGCAACCTGCAGTTCAGGTCCATGCCCTCAGCACTAATGCGCACCACGCTGCTCTTTGAGTGACACATCGTATGCAAAAGAGAGGAAAAGAGATGGAGAGAGTGGAAGCCTGGCTGGGCTTTTTAATGTGGCCTCTTCCTTGGGACCCAGACTTGAGTGGTAATTGCTGACTGATGGAGGAGAGGTGGCAGGTGTGACTGTCAGCTCCAATCAGACCCTCCTGCCAAATACCCATGATCCTTCAGGAGCTGAAAAAGAGAAAATAGAGCAATCCCTCTCTCATCCTCTTCTCTGCTACATTCATTTCCTCTCGCTCCTCCTTTGCTTTTCCCCTGACTCTGTTCTCACCTTTCTCTTCTCTACCTAGCCTTGGCTCTTTCACCCTTTCCACACCTGTCGACTCGATTAGGGAAACTAGCATTTGTGACGGACCTCTAAAAAGCAGATTAGTAGCAGCAAAGCCTTTTATTGTGACATGGCTATTCCATTGGGATAACAGAGGGTGGAATTTGCACATCATTTAGAGTGGGTCCCTTATGTTTGATAATTCTCATTGGGATAAGAGGGGGCTTGTGAATGTTTCAGGGTTTTTTCCTGAAGACAGCAGGGTCTGGGGCTCTGCACTTAGGACGTCCCGTGGTAGGGGTGCTGCCATCAGCATCTTAAATCACAGCAATAGACATTGATTCAATATTAATTTAAAATTAACCTCAGAAAACAAGAAAATTACAAAATGGGACAGTTGACAAGTATGAAATTTACTTTTGTTTAAATAGTAGTTGATTTGGCTTAGGGCTGAAAACTTAATAGACACCAATAATAGACACCAGTCTTCTGAAAATACACAGTTGTTCACAAATGCAGTAAATAAAAAGACTATATTGTCATTTTAGAGGTTGTAATCTATTTTAGATGGTTTCTCTTGATTTGTGACATGGGAAATTAAGCTTAAGCTAAACTTGTAAAGGCAAACTAATGACAAGATGAAAGCTGAAGCCTTGGGCGATGATACTATTGTGAAAAGCCTGAATTTTTCAGAAAGACTTGATTTATTAAAATGGACTCCCATCTCATTTAGCCAACAATGTATTAATATTGTAACAGACATAAGTCAAAGCACATTTCAGCTCTATTTTGAAGGCTGTTTAACACAGAGATACTGAAGGACATCACCTTGGCTCTTTTCCTACATTAGCTACTGCATCTGAGTATCTGTGGTCTGGGTTCTGGCTCTCTTCAGTCACTGGTGGCTTTGTGAAGACAGGCTGTCAGCAGGAGGGCTCTGATCTGCAGGTGACTGCATACTGTGCATCACGCACGCAGTTTAGCTCTGACCTGATCGTGTTGGTGAGTAAACGGTGATGTCACATGTAGACTTAGAATCATGCAAAATGAATGGCACCCAAATACACATTCTCAGTGTGTTACTTAGTAGGAAGATAATGTGGGCCATTATTCTTGGTTATATGGAGTTTGAGGAATACATTTTATTTCAATGTTTTAATTCAAACCAGCGAATAATTATTTAAAACAAATGCATAGGTTACAGATCACATGTGTTAGCTAACAAATGTAAAAAAAAGACTGAATGTGGGATGGCTGGATGGATGGATCACATAAGCACTTTGGGGCAATATGTTTTGACATAAACTGTAAGAGAAAACCTTTATAATTTTAAATTTATAATTATAATTAATTGTAATTTTTATAATGAATTTATATTTAAGGGAATGGAGACAAGGGAACATGTTCCTGTAAATCACAGCTTTAATTGCCTAATGTTTTTTCTATGGCTTTCTGGTCTATTGGCTCTCTCCTTCACGCTGTCACAGGATCAGTCCTGAGGGGTTCGGGTGTGGGATTAGCCAGGCTGGTCATGTCTGGTGCTTCGGTGAGCTACATGTGGAGGAAAAAGAGTATTGTGTAGAATATCTTATTTTTTTGCTGAGGAAGCCAGAAGGTCAATACTTCACGCCTTTGAAGATATGGAGATGGACTTGCTGCTTTTTTGGATTCGGTCAAGTTGTTGGTAAGTTACATGAAAAATAAATGCAGCACTGTCTCGGCTTTCATTTTAAAAATAAGAATTAAATTTGAAAGAGTTTTAAACTGTTTATAAATAATTTGTTAAACAGTTTCCTTCGAAAACTGCCCAGTGTATCTATTTTAATGCATTCTGCTAAATGTGAGAAACCCCTAAATATTACATTTTTAGATCATTAAAGTTAAACGATTTTAAAGTAGGTTAAATTTCAGTAGAGGTTAAGACCCCTGACATGGGACATCAGAATCACACTAAGCAAACAGACATTTTATATAATTTAGTTTTAAGTAAACTGAATTGTCAAAAATGTGGCATTTATGCTTAAGTAATAGGATGCCAGGGTGAATTATATTTGTGGAAAGTTTTGACAGTAAAGTTAGAATAAAAAAGTTTACATATTTCTCCTGCAGCAGGTCTGCATTTCCATAGAGGAACTGAAGTTTGATGGATGAATCATAAATCCAATAAAGAACATTACGAGGACAGCAGTTGGGGGGGGAGAGGAGCGACAAGGCAACTAATTTGCTGACATGGGGGCGACAAGGAGGTTGGCCTCTGATGATATTGTTTCTTGAAGGAGCAGCACAAGCTGTGAGAGGAACAAAAGTAACTGTGCCCCACAAATCCTGTAGCCAATTAGTCTGTATCAATAATTAATAGGCATTGTCTGTATGGGCCACAGCAGATTGAGTTTCTCTGTGCCCGCCTAGATTGTTATGACAAGTAGTGACTACATAATGATATTAGCGATTAATAATTCAGCGCAAGTAGTGTTGCTTCAGGTGATGGGGCTGGTCGTGCCTCCACTCTAGACCACACAGTGTGGGGTGGTCAGAAAGTGTCTGAGTGTGCATGTGTGTGTGTGTGAGATGGAGTAAATGGACAAAGCAAACCAGTGACCAGGCATAGAATGAAAAGCAATGCCAGTGGTCATTGTAACAAGGGAATTGTAGTTGTTGCCATATTGCCTGAAAACAAGCACTTTAATTTGAGATAAAGTGCATGAAGTAATAATATTAGTTTACACTATGAGGCCAGTGGCTGCTGCATTCCGGCCTAGAAAGCTTCCATTAATGGCTTCAGTACATCAGAGCTGTCTGCTCAGCCCACAGGGGGAGAATTTGGGACCTGCCTGCCCACTTTTATGCCCCACTGTCAACGTGACAGATCGCTCTGTGGTTGGCGTCCCAATGGCAAAGCTCCACATCTGGACAGTTTTTGGCTTTTTCAGGAAAGAAAAAAGCTTTAAGTGCTCAAAGAAGTTTCCAGAGATCAGTTTTGTTCTGTACGATGCAGTCTGGTTGGAACTGAAGGTCAGATGGTGCATTTGATGGAGAGTGTAAAACAGAGTCTCTGTTTAAACATGCTATTCTCTAGCACTTGCTTGTTGTAGTTGTACTGTATGTGGACATCACTTCTGGAGCTTGGGCTGATGATTTCAACATCACTGCAGGGGAGAAGAGGACGGAAAGCCCAAGATTAAGTGATTTATTCAAAATTCTTTCTGCAGTTTTAAAAGTTGTTAAGACCAATTTGTGCTTGACAAACTGGTCTTAACTTAAGGCACAAGTTTGCACCCAAATGGGGAATAAAAGAAAATCAAAAAATATATCCTGAATATTGTTTAGTATCACGTTCAAGCTTATAGTTATATTTAATCAAATAAATCTTGTATTAATATTTGTCATTTTATAAATGTTTTCATTTTTCTTAGAAAAAAATTAAGTTAACTTGCTGTTTTTCTAGCAGATTTATATACTTGCCTACAGTTTATTTCCTTAATAAATTAATCACTTCCTCTGATGTGCATGTAAGGGGCTCTGATATTATCTGATTGACGTTTAACCCTCTCCATTATTACACAGGGGGTGATCAATAAATAAATGAGTCATCAATGTGAATGAATTGCTCTGCAATGCATTATTCATCTACAAAGTTCATTTATGAAGAGACGATCCCCAGTGCTGTTTATGAATTTCAGATAAGAGCATGGCAGTCCAACTACTTCCGCAAGTTATAAGAAAACTTCTACACTTTCAGGTACTGTGTTGATGAACTGATCAGACAAACAGGTCAGACGGGCTTTTTAAGGGTTTGTTGTCCAGCTCAGAAAACTAAAGTATAATATTTAAATTAAAAGGTGTTTTATAAGTCACACTTGATACTGTGCTTTACTCTGTAAGTGCTTATTGACATAAGTAGTATATAAAATAAAACTTTTTGGTCTGGGTGGCTGGGTTATTGGTCCTGGATTTCAGAGTTATTTCTTTTGTTGATGCTTTTTAAGGATTTAAGGACGATTTTCCCAAAATTAAGAATTTAAGAAATGGATGCAGTTTATGAGTCACCCTAAAGGCTGAATTGGAATGAGAGGAAGTAGAATTTGGCTTTAAGCCAACATCCAAAGTTTTGTCTTGACAAGCTTTAAATTTCTAGTTATTATTTATAGGTACTATACTACTGCGGTTGTATGATTTAAGAATTAGAATTATCCTCCTTTACTTCACATTTAAATCACAGTTTTGTGTCCTGTTTGTGACCTCATTTCAATTTGATTCAAATTTAGGAAAAGATTTAAAACTCAAAGGCATTTTCAGTTCAATCACAGAATGGCGGAATCCTGCTGGATACATCACAAACACATACTTTGGTATTGGATGTATCAATAGTTCAGGTAATCACACTATAGATTTACATAAAATTGACATTAAAATCCATAATTTGTCTTAGTACAATTTGGCTTGGTTATCAGATTTTGCTATGTTGTCATTGCAAACCATATCGTTACTTGTGCCAGAGGTTGTATAGTACTTGTTTAAAAATTGAGGTTGAGAACATAAAAGTTTTGCAAGTAATCATGACTCTAGAAAATGCTTTTAGCAAGACAACTTTGTGTTGTCTCTGTGTTAACAAAACACAACCCACCTAAATCAAAATTCAGGCCTCCCAGGTTCTAGCATGCTTCGTCCACAACGCTTCGTCTGCTGTTGTTGATTTCGTTTGATTCATTCAGTGAGTGTATTTACCTCCAAAGTGTGGATGTGTTGTGCTCCAGCCTCCTCTAATTGCCATGGACCACTCCCTCCACTGGCTTTCTTTTGTAAGAAACACTACGTTTGTAGCTCACTAGTCAGCTTTTATCTATATTTTAAACCACACACAAGGTGTTGAGTTGAGCTGGAGCTTGTTACAGGGGCCTGCGGCTGCATAATTCATAAACAAGGAGCTGGTTGCAACAGCGGCTACATAAAAGATCTTTCTTTCAGTGCAGGACAGCAGAAGCTACCTGTCCACACTGCTGGCTAGTGTCGTGGAACATGCAGGAAGATCAATGCGTATTTGAGTGACACAAATCGCTCGACCGTTGATCTTGAAAGTGATCAGTCCCCCAACGCTTGTTCTTAATGCTGATCCTCTTTATGATGACAAAAACACTAGTCTCATTCATAGCATGCTTCTGGTATGTTTCTGATGTTCCTCAGCACCAGTGAAGGAAACCAAAACATCCTTTTTGTAACACGCCTGTGAAGCCAAATTTGCAGGTGTTCCTGTAGCTCATCTGGTAGAGCATTGTGTTAGCAGCGCAAAGGTTGTGGGTTCAATCCCAGGGAACACAAGTACTAAAAAAAAGAGTTCACTGTAAGTCGCTTTGAATAAAAATGTCTGCCAAATGAATAAATGTAAATGTGATGCATTGTTGAATGGCTAGAGTCAGCATATGTTTAGTAATTGGTAGGCCTGGTTTCAGTTGCTTGGCTTAAGTCAGTATTGAGCCACTGCTCCACTTTATTAGCCATTGGCACTGAGCCCATTGCAGAACGCTCCAGTCTGTAAGACTCAAACTCCCTTTCCCTAGATTGCAGTGGATGGTGGATAAGGCAAGATTAAAAAATCATGTCAGGAGAAAAGACTTGATGTGCAGGCGGAGGCATAAAACCGCATACGGAAGGCGGCAGCTTCAAATTGGACAGCAGTCTCTGCTGTATCTTTACAAAATGCATGAATCCACTGAAGACCCAGGATCAACCCCCCTCTGCCTGTCTTGGTTTCTGTTTTTGGGCAAAGCTGCTGAACAGCAGCAATAGTATTGATGAAGGGCATCTCGGAGAGAAGAGGAGCGACTGATCACATTCTGAACAGGAGAGCTGGAGAAGAGGGTATGAGGGTAGAGGCTGGTCAGAACCGGGGGTGTGAGTTCAGATCTAAAAGCGTGTACAAGTCGGACTGAAGCCTGCAGACCTCCACC
>JAZGTK010002965.1:0-29157 GCA_036877625.1 Ambastaia sidthimunki | reverse complement strand
ATCAAATGACAGACATGATCACAAATGCCTGTCTGGTTACGCCTGATCACAAACACCGACGGTGACACTGATAAGACACTCATCCAGTGAAACCAATACACCACCATATCTACTTACAATACACAGGCTTGTCTTACACATCATGACAAGTCATGAAATAATTCAGGGTTATTTATTTCTGCTGTGCTAAAAATCCTACAGACACTGCCTGCTAACCTGGGTGTGTCTCCAGTAGACACACGGTAAATGCAAAGCCTCTGCGCCTTTCTGTGTCATGAGATATTTAACCAGTAGATGTTTAAAGACGAATATATGAAAACAGACACCTATATAGTTTTATTCCACTTCATTTAGTACATAAATCGCATTTGGTTTCGCCGATTTAGACTGCGCTAGAATAAGAGCGATCGATAATATTGTCAGATCTTCTGCCTCCAATGTAAAATGCACCTGGCGATCAAATCAAATGTTTTCTGGGTTTTTAAAATAACGATAGTGCGAAACCATGTGTTCACATGTCAATTTTAGCGGTAAGTTCACGCAACATAGCTATACGTTTTCATGACTAATCAAAAATTAAACATATGCCACCGACTTGTTTGACAGGAAATCGATAAAAAAAATCATCCTTTAAAATATAACCCCGAACAAGCAGGCACATAAAAAGCCAACAATATATTTAATGCACTACATACATGTGTTGAAAGGTTAATGGGTTCGTCTAAACCCAATCGTGGCAAAGCCAAAGACTCACCGCTTTGCTCTCCTAAAAAAACAAGTTTGAATTTCCGTAAAGGGTTCCCAAAGTCACTTCCAATGGACATGATTGCTTTTGTTAAACAGTTGTAATGGCTTTATATGTACAGGTGGCACCAGTCCTGCGAGAATCCAAATGGATAATCTTCGGTCCCGAATCGATGGATATTGCAGTACTGCTCCGCGAAGTCCACAGCGCAGTGCGCATGCGCAGAGCAGGCGATACGCCCGTCTGATATCACTGTGTGTTTACGGAAACGCTGCTCGTAAGCTCACATTAGACCACAGGCCGTGCATGCGTTTGCAAAGTGCACCTTTATTTGTGAGCACAACTTATTTATGTTATTTTAACCCTGCTCAAAGTCTCAGTGTTTTTTCTAAAGCAGATGCTCGTTTTGTAAGGACTGTATTTGGACCTAAGCTTTCTGAGTTAATAAAAAACCATGAAAGATTTACTAAATAATGTTATTGTCAAAATATTGCAAATCTGTTGCATGTATCATCACCACATACTATATTTGGAAAAGCAGACCAGCTTTACATAAGTTAACTTGTTAGTTGGGTAAAATCAAAACATGTTTGAGACATTTTCCTTATTTTACACTCCTGATTTAAAAAAACACATACTAAGAAAATCAGGCTATATGTTTACTGAACCAAATGCAGGCAAATTTGATTTGGCACAAATGATCTTTTTTACAATCTGATCACAGTATGTACTACACAGCTTGCTGAAGATCATTCTGATGTTGTATATCTTTTGCAGAAAGAAAACCGTGTTTGCAGGCTGGGAGATAAGCATCAGTTATACCACAGCATCATTTCTTGAATTGAAGTAAACCATACTAAAATATTTTTCCTATTTTCCAATTTGTGTGTGCGTTTTAGGCATAGTAGTAAAACCAAAATATCTGGATGTAATAAAAACTAAATATTTAGCCTGGTGAAATAATTTCTGTTTATTGTTGCTTCTGCATACAGTAAATGTTTCTACTAATCTTAGGTGTATGTTCAGTGTTCCTCCCATACTGTTTAATACCACTGCAATATAATGAGTGTTGCCTTCTAGCTTATACATGTTTCATTAGTCCCTGAGGGCTGAGCATACACAGCTCTTCCCCACTGCTATACATGTATATTAATATACTGTACTTCAGGTCAGATTTCTGTCTCTTCTTATGCAGGAACATTGAACAGAAACAAGTTATAAAGGGACACAGAAGTGAATCATACAACTCAAAGGAGCATTTCCTGTAACCCAAAAGACAAATCCAGCCCAACAGCACTGTTCCAACAAAATCAAGATTTATTTATAAAAAAGGTCACACATCAAAATCTGGGGAATACAGATAGCTGTAGGACATTTATGTTTTAGACCACGTTCTGATTGTTATACAATGGTGGTATTTACATTTTGCTTAACACTGCACTACAAATAACCAAGAAAACTAGTCTTTTTTGCATACTGATAGTATTGCACCAGAAAGACAGATTGTACTATAAAATTAACTTCATTTGATTGGATTGCTTGTTAAAAAACAGTATACTCATCATCACACCATTCACAAATCTCAAAAATCAAACAATTCTGCTTCTTTCTCCTTCCAAAAGGTGAAACTACGATCAATATATTTGCAAATTTCATCATTATTGAACATTGAGAAGTCGTTGCTTTTATCTCTGTTGGGATGTCCTCCATTCTCTGGTACAGGATTCTCACTTACGATCTCCGGCACAACTTTAACCTCATCACAGAAGGTCCCATTTTCTCTTTTCCCAAAGTACTGTGTTTTGATGTCCTCAAAACCATCTTTCCACTCTCGTCTCCCAGACTCAATGTCCTTGAGGACAGCCCTGTGAAAATCTCGCACTGTCTCCCAGGGAAAATTCCCTATGTGGTCAAAAACCTCGAAACATAACAGGTGCCTCATCTTCCGTTCCTCAGCATGTAGGTCCTGCTCTAGAATGTGAAAATAACCGAGCATGAAGAGGTCAAGGGTCAGGTTGTCATAAGCAACAGGTGCACCATCCACACGGGGAAGGAACTGCTCGGGTGAGTAGGTTATATGTTTTCTCTGTAGGCTCCGGATCTGTCGCGAAGGAACCCCTGAGGCGATACGTTTCCAATTGCCAATCATTCTATCTATTGCACTTCTTTGTCTATAGAGATGATACAATGATCTAGTCCCTGGCTTGGAGACTGGAGCTGTTATTGCCTCACCTGTCAAATAGCTCTCTACAGAGCTCTGAGTGCCAAGATCTTGTTTCATTTTGGCTCTCACTGATATTGCATATGCAGACTTTTTCCAATGACTCAGAAATAGCACAACAATGCGCTCCTTTCGCAAGCAGGTGGTCTCCATCACTTTAGCTGAATCTTTGCCAGATGCCTGTTTGCATTTTATGCCCTTGTCATTAATGTGATTTATGTCAGTGCTTTGGTTTGTCCCCGCAGACTGCTCCCTACGATTTGTTGACGCAGACAGTTTTTGCTGCCCTAGGTCTGGATGGGCTGTGTTGTTTAAAAGCCCAGAAAATGGGTAGATGTTATCTAGCTGACTCTCAAAATTTGACCTCAGATTTTTCACAGAAACTCCTGACTGCTGAATCTCCAGTTCAACCTTTTGTCTTCTCTCTCTGATAGAACTTTGCCTCTCTGGTTGGTGCATGAAGACTGATGCAAGATCTGTGTTTGGCATCTTACAGATGCCATCTTCTCTATTCGCTTCTGTGAGGTTGGACAGCAGCAAGGACATGCTCTTCACAATATTTGAGATACGACTGTACCACACAGGAAGAGGCAGTGATTCCTCCAGGTTGGGTTGCTGGTGGCACTGAGTATTTATGCTAATATTAACAATAGGAGCAGGAAGGATGGTTTTGAGTTCCTCTGCCAGGCGAGCAAGTTCTAGTTCGTAGACCTGGCAACGTTTCTGAAGAGAGATGGTTTCAATCTGTCCCTCCAAATACACCAAGTCATCTTCAGTAAGCAACTCTCCAAAAGGACCCAAAATTACATTGTGGATTTGGGAATACCTCCAACCATCCACTTCCTTATGCTGTTCACTGTTGTCCTGTATGAGATTAAACAATCATAATTCTGTTTTATATTTAGTATGTACTCAGCTAAACACGTTATTCTCACTAACAGAATTGTTAAGAAGGACATTAAAATGGAAAATAAAATGGAGAAGGATTAGATAATGTTTACTTCTCTGCTGAGGTCGCCTTCATCCTGCAGTCGGGCCTGAAGCTTGCGCACCATAACCTGCCTCTTCCATTCAGCAATGGGCCTCCCGTTCTCATCATGAGTGGGGATCAGAGAATCAATGTCAGCAAGGTTCTCCTCCAATGCTGAGAGTGAAACAACTCCATTCTCATCTTTCTGTGAACAGATTCATGCAAACACATACAAATTGTCCATCACTAACATTAATGCTTATACTATCACTACCATCTCGGTTAAAAACATATTCACACACTTTATTGACGATTACACAAACTTTTAACTTTTATATTAACATACACTTATGAAAATACACAATAAGACCAGGAATGGCTATTTTGATTTCATGATAATTGTAATGTCAATGACTTATCTTGCCAATAACCTGAATTAATAAACTGCCTAAATGTGTTTAGGGTAGCACAGACATTTACTGCTTGTCCAGTGAAGACTGCTGTCATTCCTGCTTGTCTCAGCGACCTTGTGGATTTGTGGGATAGGACCTCCTCTTCCTCAAGATGTTTCCTCATGTTGAATGAGGTTACAACTGCACAGTACAGCCAACAAAGAGAAAATGAAAATGAGTTAACTCATAGGTAGGCTTTTTTTTTAGAAAGATTTTTGGACATTCTTGGCAATCAGTGATCTAACAGACAATTTTGTAATGGTACACTTAGCCATTAAGAAGGGTAATTAAAGATCAGGGGAAAGTCATAACCATGCAGTGTCACAGTTGTTGCACGGTTGCACCCTTACCTGTAGAGGCCACTTGCACGTGCTGAATGGTTCCAGCCCCAGTTCTTTTATCCTGTGAGGAATGCTGAGGTAATGTAGATGAGGCATCCTGGCCTGGTGGAGCGAGGCGAGGTTGGGGAGGTACCTCATTCACTGGCTGCTAGGAATGCCAAAACAACTGAGGTGATTAAGTGTGACCTGTCACACTTGTTTTTTAAATTAAGGCTGTAATTACAAAGCATCACCTTGCTGCTCTCCATCCTGGTACTGGACAGGTGCACAATATCCTGGTGAGAATCAGCTGTGCTAAACAAGGTCCTTTCTTCCTCTATGAGAAAAACATCTGGTGGGGGGCAACCATCTGCAGACTGCTGGAGTAAAGAAATCTGCTGCCTCAGAACACAGTGTTTTTCTCAGTTTAACCTTGAATATCCTCATGAAGGACAAAATACTAAAAAACCATTGATGCAGAGTGTACACAATGATAGGGTAAAAGCTTGCAAAGAGACAACAAAGTCGTGAAAAGTGAAATAGGAGCTTAAACTGTTTAGTATAGCAGACCACCCACTTAGTTAACAAAGAATATCTGCCTATAGAGTTTAGTCATCTGATAGGCTGGTTCAGATCACCTATACCTCCAGCTGCAGTGATTGGCTAGCTTATGGCTGCATGTGAACTATTCTTTCAGTGTTCATGACTTGTTTTTAAGACACTGTTTTTAAGACACGTGCACCATACAGCTCAGTGTCAGATTCCTTTGACAAATGGATTGTATTAGACAACCATAACAACCATAACATAGATTTGACCATATTTACTATAGTAGTAGTATTAGTAAAAACCAGAGACCGAACAATGAGTGTTGTCCTAAATAAATGCTTTACAAGCAAATCATCAATGTTTTAGTATATCTGCTTCCATCTACTACATCGTCTTTTGCACTGCAACAATAATATGTTCTTGTCTCATTGCCTGTTTGTAGTCTTGGTAACGTTAGTTTTTAGCCTTGATTCATTTTCTGAACTTAAATGGAGAACATTCATATGCACTATATCTTCTGATATCAGTTATATTTTTACAGTAGTTTTACACTATAACTATTCATGATAACGTCGACCAAAATTCCCAAAGCATACAATTCCTCAGGCAAAGAAAAAATACATGAAAGATTTTCATACAGGGTTTGTTTTGTATAAATGTATATAATCCTACACATGTAGTAATATATTTAACATTTTAAAACACACACATACCTCCTTGCAAAATTATTCTAATTGCATTGCATTATTGTTGAAGCACCTTAAAATCACGATTTCACAAACATAATAATAATGATCTGAGATAACTTACAGTAAAAACTGTTCGCAAGTAAAATCTTCACGGGCACAACAGCTGAGCGTGAGGGGACCAGACCACCCCTGATAATCACAACAGTGTTCCAGTCAACCAATGGCCAAAAGCGAAAGGATCAGTCCACTATAAACAGCTCGCTGAGACAGGAGGTCTTCATAGTATTAGTAAGTATTAATAATTAAAGGTTGGGATTAAGTGAACGGTTCTTTTTTAGAAACGTGATGGTCTAAAAGCTGTTTGTCTACTGCACGTTCCTCAACACGTTGCTGAAATCCACCGTGCGTGTTTTAGGGGAATATTTATTCCTATTAAACTAACGTTGACATTAACAGTCACTAACCACTGATTTCTCTGTTAAATGCGTTTTTGCTGTAAGATAATAAATTCAGTTGTAGAAGGCGGCTTGATAGTGGATGGACACATAAACAGACAGTTCTTATCTCTAATGAGGCATCACGTTATTAAGCGGTTACACAACACCTCTCGGTCACATGCAACTCAACAAGCACAGGGTTCAACACACATCAGTTACACAGATCGTTAGAAATGCATGCAGGTGGATTACATAGCTGTACCTAAACCACAGATGACAGCAATTAACATCATTTTTTTTGTTCAATTTGTAACTTTCTGTTTTGCAAATGGTATATACAGTTACTTGCTTTGGGACTTTCTTAACTTATATTATAAAGTAGAAAATATAGAATGTGTAATTAAATAAAAATTGATAAATTGAAGAGTCCTCAAAAAATTGTTCATTTTATTTTAGAGAGAAACAATAAACATATTCTACAATATATACCTCTTTTATTAGATAATATTTCAACCTATTTTATTAAGTTACTAGTGAATATTAACTATTGTCAAGAAATAACTACTGTGCTTGCCTGCTTATATGTGAGACTACAGCTTTATTATACAATTAAAATTAAGATGATTTTTCCTTATGTAGATCTCAAACCAATGTTTACTAAATGCATTTTTTATAAAGCTGCACTTATGTTTTTTGGAGGAAACCTATACACACACAAGAGCCTGTCAGACCTGCTGGCATGTCAGTGTAAACAATAACAACATCAGTGCAAGCTGAGTCATAGCGCATCTCTCAGTAGCTTTGTGACGAATTCACTGAGCATGAGGAGAAAAGACCATCTGACAAACCCGGCACCCTGCTGTATTTCTGGGCCTCTGACACCTGAGAAGGTAGATCTCATGACGCCCCTGTGGCCCTGAAGCTCACACTGAGATGGGCGTAAGCGATAGCACATAGATCCTTCCTGTACCAATCAGACAGTCCTAAGTGTCTTATTAATTAGTCTGTGTCTGACCATATCGTTCTGATGTGTCATCCTGTTATGCTATCAAACGCTTGCATAATTTCCACTTCATTTATGCACTAATGACGTAACTGATGACCTTTAGCGTTTGCGTAACAGGGAGGCTGAGCTGAAATGTAAGTTCTTCATTTAGTGAATTTCGTGAAGTATTGAGATTTTATATATTATGACTGTTAGATGCTGTACGCATCTCGCTGACATGAGTAACTCTCCTGGCTGGACGTATGACCTTTTATCCACCACATTTGTTTTGTTAATTGTTGATGACATTAAGGAGAACATACGCGATCATTTTTGGTTGTTTAGGACAGCTAATTGCTCTTCAAATATGAAATGTTCAAAGACAGAACATTTTGCCTTTTATTTTACAGTTAAATCAATAGATTTCATGACACCAAAAGCATATTTCTGAGATCCAGGATGTATCCAGGATGTTCCTGGAATCCACGACAACAACAATCAATGAGCATCAGATATAATCAAATGATTTACTAGAGGATTAAGGGTATCTGTTCCTAGGATAGTCCTGTTCTTTATCTACTAAATACAGAACATCTGAAGTTGTGAAGACTCAGTGCACCACTAAAGTTGAATAAAAGCACTTCAATATGTGTACTCTGTCCTCTATTTTGTACAATGACTCAGCCAATATGAGCTACTATATTTCATTGTCACTTATATACCCAAGGTGGAGAAATTACGTTTTTGCCAGAAGGTGCAGTAACAGTTTCACTAGGTGGCGCCCTGAACCAAAACTCAGGGCCGCTCATGAAGTTATCAGTATTCAATGTACTATACAACATTACGTCAAAGTAATTATGGAAATTAAAAGTGAACCACAGCAACAGAAAAAGGTCAAAATAAACAAGTTCTCATATTATGTTTTACATATAGGACATTTTCAGCTAAAAAAAAAAAATAAACATTTAATTACTAAATAATACTAAATTTATCAATAGAAAACAACTAATTATCTTACGTGAGCATCAGAGGTGCGGAGAAAGTTAGCACAGTCATGATAGCCGTTGTACTCCGCCAGATCTGCCGCAGTGAATCCATCCAAATCTCTCTCCAGCGGACTGATGTGATTACTCAGCAGCACCCGGCAGCACTAAAAGAAGGAAAGATCAGACATTAGATCAGACCTGTCATTTAAAGCACTACTTAGACTGTATAATCATTCCTGATGAGAACCTCTAGTTCTCCATTCTCTGCTGCGTCATGCAGGGGGGTCCCACCCCAGTGGTCCTTCAAAACACCTGCCCCCATCATTAAAAGACGCTCCACAATGCGATGATGGCCCCCGCTGGCAGCAAAGTGCAGTGCCGTGGCTCCATTCTTATCCTGACAGGACAGATCCAGGTCTGTGAAAGAGGCCTGATGATCCACAGAGACATTGTGAGCGATCGGCAATAACATGCACATCAAATACTGTACACTAGCATATTTACTATCTATTCAGATTTATATTATATTTACTGTATAATACCGTATATATTATATTTACTTTAAATTCTATACAATGCTGACCACTGTTATATTAGTCATCTGATCTTTGATTAGTTCAGTGACACTGACCCATAGCAAAACTGTATGTATGATATAAATCTGTTCATTGGCAGAAATATATATTTAATATAACCTGAGAAAAATCACACAGGTGATGCCACAGTGAATGAATTGTCTGAGAGCAGTTGTATCTTACCAGCCAGACCACCAGGGCATAGTGTCCCATGTGGGCAGCTGCATGCAGAACACTCATGCCATCCCTGGCCTGCATGTGGATGTTTGCCCCACAATCCTTCACCAGGTATTCAACCACATGTAGATGCCCCTCCTGACAGGCCAGGTACAGTGGAGTGGCCCCAGTTCCTGTCTGGCAGTCCACATACCTGCACTCAAATATCATTCATCTTAATGAGATTTAATTCTATACACTATATAGATCTACTATGGTTTAAAGGAACAGCTTACCCAAAACGAAAAATTAAAAATGTCATCATTAACTTATTCTTTTGTAGTGGGGCGTGTTTGTTTTGGTAATTTCAAATGTCATGTTTACCAGAAATCGCTTATTGCACGTTAACGTGGATGACAAGTTTAAATTCAAAGCAACTGCTGTAAGAACAAGCTAACGTAATATAGTAGTCGTGTCCTCTCCTTTCTGACTACAGACGTGATGTAACCTCGCAGACAAATTAAGTCACACTGACAACTACTGTGAAATTGTACCCAACAGCTCAAATTATAAATTTATTATTATTATAAACTTACCTCTGGAAAATTACAGTGAAACTACTGAGGTTGTTGCTCATATCTGGTAAAAACAAACAGATCCCTTATTAAAAATGTTATTTTAGTCTTACAGCATAATACTGTTGTTTGAGTGTCTCGCTTGCCTCATTAAGTAAAGGATGGTAGCTATGTAGACATATAAGCACAGGTGCTGACATGTGGCAGGTACCAGACTCCTCATGTATTATAGAGGACAGGGCCCCAGATGGTGGGTTTGAAGTGTTAGTTGACCTTTTCCCAGCCTGCCTGATGTGCAGCCCTTAAGAATTGGCAACGTGACTCTAGGGCACTGACTGTGTGTACTTGTCTAATCATGACTTATACTTAATACTCACATACAGTAACTACCCAGCAAACACAGAATGTTCCCCTAAATTTAGTATATGGTTCCCATTTGGTTATTTTTCCTGGAAGTTCTATGAATGCTGTTTAATTTTTTTGCAGCTATAAAATAACGTTCCTAGAATGTTTCATAAGCTTTTGGACAACCCTAAAAATAATAATAGAATGTTATTGGGAGTATGTAACGTGGAAGTAGTTCTTAAAACAGGCAGTCTCATGTCATCCAATTTATTCTGGTTAATTGATTTGTTTTAGAGTGTGAAAGTTACTTGATAGGTTTGTTCATACAGTTAATGTAAATAAACAGATATATACTGATACATTCAATGTAATGCAGCCGGACAGACTACAGTAGTTTTCACGACCCTGGTCTGGTAAAACATGGCTATTTGAAGAATTAATTATTACAGTGTTCAGCCATTCACCAATGGCATAATTGTGTTTGCCTCACCGTGGGGAGATGGACATGAGGAGTTTGAGGGAGGTGAGGTCTCCACTGGCTGCAGCATAATGAACAGGAAGAGCTCCACAATTCGTCTCCGTCTCTGTGCTGCTCCCCTCAGACAGCAGCCACTGTACTGCCTCCGCATGGCCAAACCTGGCAGCCAGGTGAAGCGCCGTTGCTCCCTCTCCATCACGATCCTTAAGCAGAAATAGGCACAGATGCCACATCATCATCCAATACCACGTCGGGGTCTGAGTTATAGGTATAGTAAGTGATGCACACATCACAATGACTTTCCAATATAATAATGCTATAATACTGCCGTTGATACTAATAAAACAGTTGCTTTATTGTTTACGTTGTACATCCATCATCAGTGACCTGTGTAATTGACAGTAAAGGAAATTGACATAGCTCCCCATGTTCAAGAACATCATCAATCCAGCTGTCAAATGCTGTTTCTTTTTCTATACAGTATATTATACACTTGGCACTCACCTCAATCCCATAATTCCCTTGTCTTAGCAGCCACTGCAGCTCTCGCACATGCCCGGTGGCAGCAGCATCATGGGCAGGTGTAGCTCCATTTTTGGTGTGGATGTTGCAGGGGAAACCAGCTTCTTTTACTAAAAACTGCAGACAGTCCAGCTGGCCGCAGCGGGCAGCGTGGTGGGCGGGTGAGGCTCCTTGGACATCAGTGATGGTCGGACTGAGGCAACCAGAGGCATACAGGGCCCTCAGAGCCTCTAAATCCCCTTCACGAGCAGCCTGAATGGCCCTATGGAGCACCATACTGCACCTCTGCCAGCCTGCAACAAAAGTGGCAGGGGTCCTGGGCTGCACCCAATTATCCTTTTCTCTGGCCCTCTCGAAAATGATACCTGAGCTTGCTAACAGATGTCCATGTGAGAGACAGCTTCTGTGAGAGATGAAGGGAGTGGACAAGCACTGAGCCAGAAATGTAACAAGATCCCCCGTGAAAATATACATCTGCTTCTATCTCTTGAATTTCCTTCCAATCCACATACAATAACAAACTGCTAGTTTAAAAAGACACACCACAAGTGAGGAATATAAAATGGGGGAAGAACTATTACTGTATATACTGTATAGAATTGCTACTGTTATTTGGATATAAAGAAAAATCAGGCTTTGACAAGGTTGCGCATATTTCACATTTATTTCACACTTGACGAAGTGTTAAGTGTCCACAGACATTAGAAGACACAGGTCTGACACTCAAAGAACTTGAGCACTGAGTACACTACAGCCCATTCATTATGGTATAAAGTGGTTACAGCTGTATGCTAGACCACAGCTGGGTTTATATACAGAGCAAATCAACAGAAATATAGAAGCAATTACACCAGATACACTTTATGTTGAGATCTTTTTACATTTGTAGTATTTGATTTCTGAATTCATCAGCATGATAGATGAAAGGTCTTTTTTCAAAGGGATGCTTGGAAAGACATGAGAACACAAAAGCCAAAAACAGAGACACATTTTCAGCTACAAACCCTATAAATCTCATATCTCATATCTTGTTGAATGCTTTGTTTACAGGGCACCAAATTAATGGAAGGGTTTGCAAACACTACATGTTTATAGTCCACTGTGATCCTTGGTTTCCATAAAATGAAACAGCTAAAGAAACAGTTTTTTATGTAATTGCTACTCTTGTACTGTATAGAAGTAAATAAGATACATTTGATACATTTTCATGTAAAAGCTGAATAAATATGTACAGCATGCTATCGTATACATAGCATAATTAAAGACAAGAATGATTAAAACAAACTTAATCAGGGCACTGGGAGGTATTAACATAATATCTAATAACTAAACATCTAACTTACATTTCATATCTGTTTCATTCAACTTATTATCAAGGCATAATTATACTGCAGTTTGTGAACAAACCATTTTGAAAGGTGAGTTTCAAAATGGTTCCTGTAGCTCAACTAGTAGAGCATTGCGTTAGCAGTGCAAAGGTTGTGGGTTCAATCCCAGGGAACACAAGTACTGATAAAAATGTATACGTTGAATTCACTGTAAGTAGCTTTGGATAAAAGCGTCGGCCAAATGAATAAATGTAAATGAAAGGTAAAGGTCAGAAATGCTGAATTGCTATATAAACACAAATGACTCTCAGGTATATTTAGAAAACTCAATATTGCTGTTGTGCTCTCTGGGTTGGCTGGCCCATGGCACAATACATCAAGTCTCTAACATGACAGGATATTTAAAACAGCAACCCATGATGAGCTACAAACTAACTGGCTGACTGACCAATAGCATGAGCTCAGATGACACAGCAGTTTTCTGAATTCATCAGCATACAATATAGCGTACAGTGTTATGACCTCTGGTAATACCTCTTTAAAGATATAGCCATCATTTTCATTTCCTGATGGTTTTCCACACTTATATAGTCACAAGGCAACGGGTGGAAAAAAGAACAAGGAATTTTTTCAACAAATGCATCTTACAAAAAATAAAGGTTTCTGATGGTGGTGGGATTTTTGGTAAAAGTCTTTGTTATATATTGTAACACTGGATCTCTTCTTATAAGACATCATCTCATTGCCACCACACACCAAGTAAGAGATCCTGGTTTCAATACAGATATTCTGTCATAACATAAGGCTTGGATGACCTGTACATACTGTAGCAGCTACAAACGAGGAATGATTCAATTCAGATACAGTACTCTGCCTCCTGCACAATATTATTTGAAAGATGTGATATAATCTAAATAAAATGTCCCTCATCTGAAGATTAAAAGTGCTTTATGTATTTACTTTCAGTGTATAAGGAAATGCACATTTGTTTATTGTTGTGTTATTTATCCAAACATATAGACTATAAATAAAGAAACATTAAAGCAGATAAGATTCTGTGTAGCAGCAGCGATACGGTGCAAATCAAATTAATCTGCTAAAAAAATCAAAACTCATTATTATTATGTAAAAAATAAATTTTTGTGACGCTAGAAATAAATTAACTTTATAATAAATTAATTGTTTATAAAACATACAATGCTAATAAACATAATAGATAAGTAAACATAATATAATGTAAAATGGACGATATGAATAAAAATAAAAAGACAAAAATAAAGGTCTGTATGTTAAAAGCTTAGTACTTTTCCAACGCTGATTTTGCTTATAAGGGACAATAACAAGGTCTATTGCATTTCCCTCCAATTATAACTTCTGCAATCATCTAAAACATAAAACGTTGTATCAAAATAAGCTCAGCATCCCTGCAAAACGCACAATGACCACAGCAGAAGAAACAAAAAACAAGAGGCACCTACTAACGTCCAGATAAAAGCGCATGACATCTACTTTGCATAAGCACATACACACAGAGCTTCATGTCTCATTTACAAATGAACTAGTAGTATTACACTTAGTAGTGGGGCCTCTCTCAAATGCTGTTTTGCAGTTCTAGTTTGGGTGAGTGTTAAATACTTTTCAATATATTTCAATATGGTAAATTTACATTTGTAACTGACTAAATAGGGTCTGACATGATCACATTTTGTGAAGCCAGACCCATCATCTATGGCTGGCATGGAAACACCAAGGAGGAGTGCTGGGGCAGGCAGGCAGCTGAGATAAGGTTGGGATGGTACACTCATGATCACATGACCTAATTACATCACAAGGGTCTGTTAGCTATCTGTTTGTTTTAAGCCGGAAAAGAATGTTCACATCATCATCTGTGATTTTCTTCTGGAGAGTTTAGACCTGTGGAGAGAAAGCGAGAAATTAGGACTGATTAAACAGCATGCTAGCTTCACTAACCATGACCACTCAAACCAGTGGTTCTTAACTAGTGGGGTGTAACCAATTTGGTCTGTTATGACAAGTCTTGAAAAGAAGAGAAAATGCTAAATACAAACAATAAAATACCAACCATATAATCAAGCACAATTGATAAAGCTAACTAAATAGGCTCAGTTTAGGCCAGGCATCAAATAAATATTACAGTACAAATGTATCGTACAAATGTATCTGTCACTTGGTAGAAGCTATCCAATCATCATACAAGATCATTTCAGAACTACTGACCTATAGCATTTCATTAAATTAAGAGACTGTGATTGGATGAAGAACTGAATATGCTGCTAAAGGAACTGGAATCAGTGATTGGACTGGAGGCTGTTTGTACCTGATGGTTCCTGCCAGCAGTGGGTTGAATGCGTACAGCCAGTCATGCATCTCTTTGTCATTGCTGGCTTGGAGGAGAATGTTACGATGCTCGGTGTGCACAGCAAATGTGTTGGGAGCCTAGAAACAAAACAGCACAAATCACATGACATAGAGATGCTTGATCATACATCTAGCCAGCTATCATAGCAGTAAGACGTGGCTCTTACCCTCAGCATGGTGTGCTGGTCTTCACTGTACTTCACCTGGGCAGAGGAAAGGTTGATCACGGCTCTCTCCACACTGTCTCTCTCACTGCGGTACAGGTAGACATATGGCCGTCGCACCACAATGTAGCGCTTTACCCAGCCACTGGTATGTGGCTCCAGGAAATGCAGATAGCCTTTCTTTGACACAATGGGGCTGTAGTGAATGGAAAAATAGATACAAAATCATCTTATCGATTATTATTTTCATATCTAAATTAATAACAAATTATTAATTTACTGTTATAGACCTTAAGTTTTTATCTTATTACATTAACTGTAAATATGCTATAAATAAATAGAATGTTTCTAAAATA
The DNA here is from genome assembly GCA_036877625.1 of Ambastaia sidthimunki. Taxonomy (NCBI): domain Eukaryota; kingdom Metazoa; phylum Chordata; class Actinopteri; order Cypriniformes; family Botiidae; genus Ambastaia; species Ambastaia sidthimunki. Next base: position 13,925 of record JAZGTK010002965.1, on the reverse strand, counting down.
TACAATACACTTGTTTATATATTATGTATTATATGTTATAATTATGTATTATATGTTATATATTATATATTATAAATTATATTGTATTGTACAAATGTATGAAATGGGAAGTAGTGTCAAGATACAAGATTCATTTAAAAAGAATGAAGAGTTTTAACTCACTACATTAGCACATTGGTTTTAAATAACAATAAATTGTTCAGAATTCTAAAAACCACCTGACACGGATCTCCTGGATGTTTGGGATAAAAGTGCAGCTCCTGGGCTTTCTCTCTATAGGGCTGAAGGGGTCGAGGTCAGGGCTTGAAGCACCAGAGTTAGCCTCAGCACCTCTGTAAAATAACAACAGAAAAAACCTTTGTTAAGAAATTAGGAACTTGAGGTGTTTTAAATTGTAAACTGATATTTAAAGACCACCATACACAGGGAAGTCATTTTACAGAGCCCAGAATGAAATCATTATAGGTGGGGCCTTACAACATCTGGGTCTAATGAGTAGGCTTCACCACATAGGATCTTCATGAACCCACTTATTTCAGGACCCGACTCTATGTTCATGTTGACTCTATACACTGACCTGAAGTCTGGACTGTCAAAGTGAACATCCAGCAGTGAAGGGCAGGTGGAGGAGGGGGTCAGAGTACTCAGAGCTGAGGAAGAACTGTCTCTTAAAAGTGATGCTGACATTTCTGACAGCTAATACACACACACAGATAGAAGAAAAGAGGAACACCATCTGATTTTAAAACTGAGAATATGTAAGAATTTGTATTCATTATGTTCCAGATATTGGTGTGCCCTTAAAAAATCTACTACACTAATCATGCTACTCTAATCTACTAAAAGTGAGTGACAGTAGTGAACAAGTGTATTAAATGAAAGTAGGAGTGTGAACGAGCACACAAAAAATCATTACTTAATTACTTAATCACTATTTTTGCCATTTTTCTGGTACAAATTCCTAAATATCTTTAAAAAAATAAATAAATGTACTTGAATTGACATTAAAGATGCTTTTGCAGTGCAGGAGAGTGATTGAAATATACAGTAGAGTCAGAAAGGGAGTGAGAGAGCGAGAAAGAGAGATTGAGTGATATGTGGTCTTTTGCAGTGAGAGAATGATGCAGGTTCTGAATGGACACTAGGACAGTAAAGGCTCACCTTGCTCTCACTGAGACTGCTGCTCACCTGGCTATACTGCCTGTTGAACGTGTGCATGAGCAGTCGCACACACTGGAGAGAGAGAGAGAGAGAGAGAGAGAGAGAGAGAAAGGGGAAAAAGTGAAGTTTAGATGTTAGATGATGGGATGACAAAGTTCATTTAGGCACCTGCATGATTTTTTAAAAATAATGATGCTAAGATTTAGCAGTAGGTGATAATCACCTTGGCAGCCAGCTCCCTCTGCCTCTCATTGGGACTGTCCAGACCCAGACTGACTACTGGGTTCATCATGGGGCTGGAGGCCTGGGGCGAGTCCATCAGATCTTTACCACAAAAAGAATCATGGCCCAGAAACAGAGATGCTTCTAGCTTCTCTCTTAGCAAAAGGTAATGTCTGGTCTTCTCCACCTATGCACAATCAACGTATGGTCATTTACTTCACAGAAAATCATATAGAAACAAAAATAGTTTACAAACAGCATCATGACAAGCTCTAAAACAATGGACCATTTTCACTAAGGCTTTTACCTCCTGCAGCAGGCTGAGTTTCTCCAGCTCCCATTGGTGGTCCAGAATGAGGCTGTCGCTGCGGGGCCTCCAGCCCGCGAGGTTCTCCTCTCCACGCACATACGCCACTGAGGTGTCCAGCACCCGCCTGCGCCTCCTTTGCATACCTGAGCCAAACAACAAGTTTTAAACAGGCTATTTTAAGCTGTTTCCAAGCGACAGAAATTTATTTCCAATTGTTTCCAAGTGACAGAAATTACAGAAACAAGTAATTTTTTGCTAAAAGTCTTACCGGGACTTCCAATGTCCGCCAAATGGGAAAGGCTTAATTCGTACACTCCAGTTACACGGCTGCTGTTAAAAAAAGTTTATAGTAGTCGTTAACAAATCAACAGCACTGTCATCCTGAAAATCAAGTTAAAAATGTAAAGAACTTTCCAAAATGTCATGGATATAACAATTTGAATGCAAAACAGTTTTTCGGGTATAAAAACGTACATAATAAAGCTTTCAGATTGGTTGAAATGACATACAACAACGTTGTAAGAGGGTTCTTTGAGTACAGTACTAGGCCTACACACTCTGCTCACCTCTCAGAGGGTCTGAAGGCACCAGTGCTGAAGAGGTTGCGAATGGATCGTGATGCGGGAAGCTTCGCATCTCTGGAGTAGAACACCATGCAGAAGTCCTTAGTTATAACAGTGGGTTGGGTGCAGCTCTCCATCTAAATATTACAGCGATAAGAACATGACAATCAAATCAATTTTATGCTCCTAAAAACAAAACCTGTGATTGGGTGGTCTTATAACTACTGATATTTGGGCTTTAGACTGATAACTCTACACCGCAGATAAAATGTCATGATCTAATAGTTTGCTCACCTCAAGGTATGCAGACAAAGTGATGTAGATCTTCTCTCCATACGGAGTGACACGGTTCAGCAGTAGAGAGTTGTGCATGGAGCTGTCCCACGCTGCCTCAAAGCGGTAAAACATCCTGTGAAGTAAACCGACTTAAGAATGATGTCAATGTTTATACTTTGTCTTACTTGTTATTATTTTAAGACTGGGTTATAATAAGAAAGGAAAGTATACTGAGGTTTACAACATACCTATGGTCAGTTCCTAATGATACACTGACAGAAAACAATAAAGATCCTCATGTTAGTGAAGAAAGTGTTAATGTAGTGTTAGTAAATCAGTATGTTTTAATGTCATTAATTCTAGTGCTTTTTATAATATTTTATAAATACATAAATATTTAATATTAAATAATACAAACTGACTACCTAACAATTTAAAAAGTTCTAAAAACATAAAAAAACTTAAAAAATAAAATAATAATAAAAAGAATTAAAATAAAATCAAAATATAATAAAATAAAATAAAAATAATTTTTAATAACCCTACAAATGTTTTATGATTTCTGAAACACAAAAACATCTTTTCAAATAAAAATATTTATGTATTGTATTTGCCAGATCAGATGTTTGTATTTGTATATACATTTTATCAGTATGTGCATTATTTAGGGACTGAACCCGTGACCTTTGCGTCACTAGCGGTATGCTGTTGAGCTACAATAAAAGCTGCACTAAAGACTGCTAATCTTACAGAGTACAATTTTGATTACATTGTTAAAAAAAGAGGAGAAATCAAAAAAGGGGAAATGAACATTTAGGACAATTCAGTTGGCATTGTTATTTAGCTTCTGAAGGAAGTGTATTTATATGAATGTCAGTAGCACCTGTCATCATAAGATGGTCGTATGTATCCTGATGAAAGGATGTTGAGGGACAGGATGTTGGGATCTATGATTGTCTCATCTGCCTCGGGTGTGTTACGGATGCGTCCTGAAACAGAAGAGGGGCGATGCTGAGTCATCTGAACACTCACTATAAACAGCTCCATTTGTCCTCTAGTTCAGGGGCTTTGAATGAGATGGAAACCGGAGATAAGATGCTTTTGTAAGCAAACATGAGAACATTTACTTACCTATGACCAGCTCTTTGACCTCCTTCCACTCTATGTCATTGCCAGTTTCATGGGCTATTGTCACCGAAATTCTCCTTTGGATCCCCTGTTAAAAATGTCAAAATCCCAAAACTTTAGTTTAAATTTAACTTACCAAACATTTAACATATTGGTTTCTAAATTAACTAGCACTTCATTTAGGTTTACGCAACTCAAATACCCTTTGTAGTGGAAAAAGAACTAGGTTTACAGTTTAGTTTAATGTATGGAACCATCATCCAACTAAATCTGTTTTTATTTATTTGACCATTAATTGGGTTTTTAGTGTCACAAAGGCAATACATTAGTTCTAGTTTACCTGGTGCAGTAAGAATGTACCGTGGCAGGGCATTCCACCCCTGTGATCAACAACAGCTGGGATGTAGCTGAGAAGGTATACAAACAGGTGCAAGGGTTACTTTCCTAAAAATAGCCTACATACAAACAGACTTCAATAAGTAGTTTACAGGCTACTTATATACTGCACATAAGTTTATGGGAAACTCACTCTCCATTGGCTTCCAGCTCACAGATCTCAAAAAAAGCCATGAGGTCATATTTGCAGTGACAGGGTCCGGCGGTAGAGCGTGTGAGGGTGCTCAGTTTAGTGGCGGGCACTGGGGGGAGACACAGACAGTGTCAGAAAAAACAGAACTGGAATGTCCTATTCAAAGAACAGAGAGGAAGTATGGGAGGCCTCACCTGGCTTTGACAAAGGCATAACTCTGGGAAACTGCCTTCTTGCTGGACGCAATGAACTACAGAGAGGTGAAATAAGTTAGTTGTAATGATAAAATAGGCAACTTGCAGTATTGAGTATATTAGAGTATTAAGTATATCAAGATGTTTATTACCTGATTAAGTCTTTACATAGAAGAGGAAAGGGCTGTTTTTGATAGTGCCCGAATACCTCAAAAACAATTGGCTGACATTTGATGTATTCCACAAAAGACTTGGTGACCTCCACGGTTATCTTCAAGTGTATCAAACAAAAATATATATAATTTACAGTGTTTTTATTTATAACATCTCAAATACGATTAGGTACAGTAAGTCTGTGCTTACATTTTGCACATGGTAGAATCCCAGAGGAGGCCCTCTGCCTGTGTTCTTTAAGGGCTCAGTGGAAAATGCCTCGTCATGCCTGTGAATGAAGCTGGAGAAAAAAACAGGAGACCTGATGTGAGATCATCAGATGTTTATAGATGTAAACCTAATAAGTGCATGCAAAAGTGTGTGAAATGTAAGTTACATAATTATGGTAGGTTAAAATGTATTTATGTTTAAAATACTGTGGAAGAAAGCAGGCATTCATGTGGCTACATTTGGCTTGTCCAAAACACAAATCACTCCTGAGACTATCCTACCCTACACCAATCTAACTAGTAGGTGGTAAAAAAAAGGTCACTGTAGGTCACTGGTGACCCCTCAAAGAAAAATGAAAAATGAAGTGTTTGACTTTTAAATCAAAAAATGGATGGGCAGAAATGTTTAATGTATATAAGATCTATAGAAAAAAAACAATACGTATATATAGGGAACATCTACTCACTTGAACTGGCAGAAGATGTCTGCATACTCAGCTGAGATGCTGGAGGCCTGAAGAACTGTGACCCTGAAGGTGAAATTACTGCCAATCTTCAAGTGCTGTAAAGACATTTCCTGAGTCACATCAAGAGGACAATCCAGCAGGACCTTCGGAACATCAGGAGAAGCTAGAGGAAGTAACACAGCAGAATACAAATCATCTTGTCTTCTGCAAGTCATTTACACAATATTATTTTTATATAGATATTAATTTATGGTCATTATTGAGAATGTCATGTAGTGGAATGAATAAATGCAACTTGTTTCAATCAATAAATTGACTGAGAGCATCAATAATGTTTTTTGAGTCATTACCTGCACAGGTGTTGTTGTTGACCTCATCAGCACTGAGAGGCATCTCTGAGTTTTGTCCTTCTCCTTCAACGATGCGCAGCTCCTCCTGAGACGAGTGCGTGTGAGACGCCCCACCACTGCATGACTCTGTCTGGAACTGACGAGAAAGTCAAACAGAAGTGGGTTTCAATTAAAGTCCATTAAAGTGTTGATGACTGAACCCAACTTATCCAATGAGACAAATGTGAGAACGAACCTGCCAGGACAAATCAGCATCAGTGACAGAACCAACCTTCTCAAACTGTTGATCCTCAAATGAAATCTTGGCAGTTCCAGATTGTCGCACACCTGAACCATAATCTGGTGCCTCTTCATCAGCTGTGACGAAAACAGAAATGAAATCTCATCTTCAACACTTTAAACATTTCGCTGTCCTGTGGTAGATCTTTACCATTGAGAAAATGTTTAACAATGACTAATATGTCTTGAGTAATCTATATATGTGGGACATCAGTTTTATTTTGTACTTTCACTGAATGAATCCCTTAGAATCTAAAATGTCGAGGTCATCCAGAGCATTGAGAGGATTTTACCTGAAATGGCTTGAACTGCCACTCGGAGGAACCCCTTGACCTCGCCCTTCTCACTCACAATGGCCACCCGATGCACCAGTGGTACAGGATACAGCAGGTTACTCAGATACACAAACGCCCTATGAAAGAAGAAAATGGTGGGAAAAAGGAGGAGATGGAAAGAGAGGGATGTGAAACAGTCGATGGTGTAGAAGATATAACATAAGACACAAGATAGAAAAATAGGGTTAACGTTAATGGTGAAAATAGTTTTAATGGAAAAAATGCCAGTAAAGATCAACTTAGCCACACTGCTACTAGGAAACACAACATCAGACACAAAATAAACAACCAAACAAGAAGCTGCTCCAGCAAAGGACAAACAAGTGCCCAGTAGGTCTGTACTTTATCTGTGAGTACAAATATTAGGGCCCCAATATGATACAGGAAGTGGTGATATTGTGCTCTGTGGGAGTTGGTGAGGGTTTCAGGATACATGGATACAGAACAGAACTACTATATTTTAGCAACTTTTAATCAATTACATAGATTAACCAAACCAGGTTGTCAAGCCTAAAAGTGTGCTAGTGTAGCCGGAATCGTGGGAACTGGGTTAGTATGACACCACACACATGCAACCGCACACACACACACACACACACACACTCTCTCACATGCATTCTTGTATCTCAACATAAACTCAACCACGAAATTCCAGATTTGTATGCAGCTAGCGATCAAGTGCATTTGGTGAGAAGAGTGTCCAGTAGGCTTAGCTTTTGTGGTTGGAGTGTCTGATTACAACAATGATGCATAAAAGGAATGATGAAAAATCAATGCAAAACTGCTCAGTGAACTGTTGATCAAAGGCTGCACATAGCTCACGATTCTATTCACCCAGCATCTCATATTCACCACACAAGCTTGATTTATTGATTACTCACCGGCCAACCAGGCGGAACCATGGAAAGCGGTCATAGAACGGGTCTCCACCAGACATCATGTGATCACATTCCTCAGCTGCAGTCCCTGGCACTTCTGCTGCTCGGTCATACATTTCTCTCATCAAATCCAGTCTCTGTCTGCAGATGCATCAGTAACGTATAAGCAAAAGCTAGAGTGTAACGTTTATTTAAAATTCAGATCTCCTGTATGTTAGTGATTAAGACAGTTTTGGCAGATTCAGGTTGACAGTTCAGGAAATAGAACAAAAATAATCAGCAAAAAGGACAGAAAATATTAATTCTCATCAATATGCCTTTCAATGTTTTTGTTTCAATAGGAAATTAGCCCAGATACTCTTAGCATTATGTGCATCTTAAGCATATATTAATCTATGTATATTGTACCTTAGTTTCTCTAGGGTCCAGTAGTGTGTGGCACCATTCTTCTGGTCCTGAACTTCTACCGCTACGATGGTGCGAGGGAACAGCCTCTTCTCCCTGTCTTTGGCTATGCTGGGGGGCAGTAGGTCAGGGGGCAGTGGAGAGTACAGTGTGTCCGTTAACAGCACAAACTGAAATTGAACCTACAGACCAAAAGAGAAAAAATGGACCATTTTCACTGTTCAGAGTGTAACTTATCCATAAAGCTGACCTAAAATGATTACAATGTACCTTTTTCTTCAGCTCTACGCTGATGGCATTAGCCTCCTTGAGGAAAATTGCATTTCCCCAGAGCAGGTCTCTGAGCGAGGTGAACTGGTAGAACCGCCATTTACGGAAAGCCCAGAGGGCCAGTTCTGTCTCTCGATTTGTCCACGGCACTGCAGGACCAAAAACACAAACTAATTTTAAACTTGAGATGTCTCAGAAACATCTGAAACTTGTGATAAACACTTTCTATAATTGATAGTATATTCTGTCAGCATTATAAACATTAAATAATGTGATTTATACATAACTTGATTAGGTATTTGATACATGGATCAATGTATATCTGTGTGGTTCATACTGTGTCATCACCCACCTTCCTCTTCTGGTTCCTCTTCTTCCTCTGTGGTTTCTGGGTAATATCTGGAGTCAACCTGCCTTTGAAGAGCTTCCAGCTTACTCTCATAGTCCTAGTAAACAAAATGTTAAATTTGGTTTCATTTCAAGCTTCTTCCAGTTTGTACCTCTAAAGGCTTGGTTTAAAAAGAGGTACCAGTCTCTGTTGTTCCAGAAGGTTGCTTGCTTCTTCTCTCTCCTTGCGGTACTGGTCCTCAAGTTCCTGCAATCTGTAAATGACATAAACATCAAGCAACATCTGGAAATGCATAGAGACTATACAACTAAATGTGAAATGAATTGAATTAAACATATGGGCTAATACAACTTGAACAGGATTTATTGTCTTGCTACCTCTGCTTCATTTCTTGCTTCATATCAATGCCCTGTTTCTCCAGTAATTCCCTCTGGGCAAAGGCCCAGTCCACCGGCTCCACAGGTGTGTCTGCACATGGGGTTCTCTCCCTCTCTTGTCTTGCTTGCTCTGGATCATTGAAGCGGAACACATGGCTCTTGCCCAAAATGATACGGTTACCTGAGAAGAACAAGAAAAGAAAGAGACGAGGTCAAAACTTCATACAGGAGCTACAAAGTGCTGTTCCATACATGCTTGCTTTTGCCCACAGCCGGCATTTGGCTAAGAAAGACACACCTGATCTGAGAACAGTGGGCTCTGTCACTCTCTTTCCATTAACATAAGTCTCCGCCCCTTCACAGGGCTCTAGGACCACCGTTCCCTCTCCCAAATCGTTAGTGCTACTTGTGAAGATACAGTGTTCATCTTCAATGAAGTGACCACTCAGAACAATGTCTTGTCGACTGCTGGCATCCTCACGGCCGACCCTACAGGAAAAAATAGGGACCACATGTCAGAATAAAAGTGTGAATTAGCCCTCTCTTAGAGGGTCATTACGCAAAAATTCAAACATAACAAAATTGCAAATAGCACTTTCTACAATGTCAATGAATCATGTCTTCATTGAATCATGAATCATATCCAAGTGTCAAAATAAAGGCCAAGATAACTTGCATCTCAACCAGTCCAACACAAGCAAGAGAATTACAAAGTACGCTTTTAAGATGTAAACATATGTAAATAAGTAACATTCTTACTTGGTGATTCCATCTTTAATGTAGTACAACAAACACTCAGACATCAGTGGATCTTCATTAAGATTGACCAGGTGAGGCGTCTGAAACATTCATATCACAAAGTGTTGCATGAAGCATTTGTCCAAACTGGCTTCATTTTAGCACATACAGTATTAAAGATCTTCTAACCTTCTTTGGAGAAAAGACTCCAACTGTTCCTCCATCTTCTCTTATCGCCACACCCATTTCAGCCAAAAGTGCCTCCCTGATGGCCACAAAAGATGGTAAACAATGTTTCCATGGCAAATGAAGTATAAAACCATCTCAAAATTAAAGCTCTCCCAGGAATCTCCCAACCTTTCCATCCTAATAGCCTCAGTGCGACGAAGCTTCTCTTCCCAAGTTTCATTGAGTTCTGCAATGATCTTCTCAGTTTCCTAGTTGGAAAAGAATTCAATGTTAAAATCAGCAATGGCCCTTATTAATCTATCAAACCATCTCATAATCTTCACCCTCACCTTCAGCCTCTCAATGGCCTCCTCACTTCCTGGGCTAAACATGATCCGGTCATGTACGCTGCTGATGGAGCCGATCCGGCTGGACAGGGCAGCGAGAGAGGGGGAGGGGCTCATTCCTGTCATGGCATTGGTCACTGTGGAGAAATCACCCTTTTGATTGACAGCCTGGATGCTATTGATATTAGTCATGTAATTGGACAAGTCTGGCCAAAAATTGGGAATAACAGGTTGGAGAGTCAAAGGAGAAAGTTGTGGTAAGAAAAAAGGGTAACCATGGAAACAAAGAGGATGGGAAAGGAAGAAGAATAGATAGTGTCAAAAATAAGTCTCAACAGCCAATTAAAGATGTTATGAAGCTGCAGAATGCAGGGCAGACAGCATAAATTTGAGGGCACCAAATGTTTTTCAATGTGTTTTTATCAGGATACCAAACAGTGATGTTTTTAATCAAACTTTCCTGCATGCCTCAAATTCATTGAAGCACCTGAACCATGCTTGACATAATGAGCATGGAGATGAACTGAGCACTCAGTGTGGTTCTGATGCGTGACTGAAGATAGCATGAATGGCCAAGCCATATACAGATGGCCACATGCCTTTGCTCCCCTTAGAGGTAAACCAAGCAAACCTCCAGAGCACCTCTGGACCATCAGAGCAGAAGTGTTTAAAATAATTATGTAGACTAATTATTAAACTGATTAGCTGAAACTGCATGACATTGGATAGCAAAGAGACTTTGGTGGTCCAGAGATTCCTGTTTTGGCTTTCATAAGCTGTGAAGCATTTTGGTGACAAAATACACACATTTAAGAGCAGCTATCCCAGGACCTGGTGCCGGATATGCTGAGAGAAACAGAAAGAAAGACAAATCCTTAAGACACATTTCCAGAGCTGTCTGACCCTCAGGTTTCTGACAGGAGCAGTGTAACAGATTGTTTATGTTATTCATAGGGTCAATAGTATTGAGAATGTTTGAATCTGAATGAGTGTAAATCTGTAAATATAAGAAAAGTGATGCAGTTGTAGCTCTTTAATTTGAAATCTATTCAAAGTAGTGGTGACTCACTCTCAATAATGTCTCCAAGACCCTGAGCATAGAGCAGATCCTTCAGACGAGCCACCTCTTCCTTCAGTTCACGCACCAGTCGGTTGTTGGGATCTTCGTTGATGACGGCGTTGCATCGGATCTGCTTGGCACGGTCAGCGTACCTGAGGACATTCAAAGAGCATCTAAACCATCTAAAGCAGCATCAGAACATCCTGACCTAGAACCTAAAAACTGCTTAAACCAGCTTAAGAATGTTTGCTGATCTTAGCTAGTTTAAGCTGGCTTAGCTGGTCTCCAAGCCTGGCCAATAACAGCTCTACTAAACGTACACATTCAGTGATGTTGCTTTAAGTTATAATAGCTTAAAAAATACAGAATTAACAATGTTTCCGGTTAAATTACATAATTAAAAGCTTTGGTTTACATGGTTCTTTAAGATGATCTCTGTAAGTATTAGGCTACTATGACATCATCATATGGCATTCTGGGGTTTTTACCTGAGAGTGCTGAGTGTTTCATCATAGTTAATATCAGCAGGGCTTAAAGCTGCTACCATGGCAGTGCGTGAGTTACCTCCTGATGAAACAAACACAATTATTAAAGCTATTTATTATTATAAGGTGGGAGGAGGAGTGCAAGATGCACAAAGCTCATACCAAGGTTTTCCCTCAGCAGCCACGTCAGAACTGAATCTCTGTATGGAATAAAGCTCTCAACCTTTTTCTTCTTCTTGTTCTGCACAGAGATAATAAATTGTGTTTGGTCATAGCATCATAAACAGTAAAGATAAACAGTAAACTAATCCTCACCTTGTTTGGTGCAGAGTCCTACAAAACGACACAAGAGTTTTTAAATGTTTTCTTAACCATTTTAAGAAAAGACTTTTGTTGAAAAACATTTACTTTTCAAATGAAATACTGTGCTAGTCATTATCTAGGGGAATATCCCACAACTCTTACCATCTCAGCTAAACCAGAGATAACTTTGCCCAGTGTTGTCAGAGATTTGTTGATATTGGCTCCTTCCTAAGAAAGGGGAATGATGAAGGACATTTTTATGATGCATGCACAAAAATATGATGTCATAATATTCCCTCACACGCAAAAACTAACCCACCTTCAGTCTAGTGCCTTTAGCTCCAGTGGAATCGGCCCTTTCGCTTCCTGCCAGATCAACAAGGCTGATTTTGCTGACCTGTTTCCAAAAGGAAATGTTGTGTCTCAGAACAGTAACATGCTCTAATGCACATATTGGCCAATTCAGCCTCTGTCAAGCTGCCAGCATCCATCAGAAATGATCTAAGAGCACATAGTCTCATTCACCTACTTTGTGTTTCAATGTAAAACATATTCTTGCATAGAACAATGGAAGAATAAAGGAAGGGGTGCTCTACCTTTTCAGAGGTGTTTTCTGTCTCGCTGTCGTGCTTTTTCTGTGTGAAGATAATATTAAAAACCGCATGGGAACGACTGCTTGTCTCGTTCATGTTGGTGGCCGCCACAGTCCTGAGAAGAGACAGCACAACACGCTGTTATTACCTTTTCATTTTATTATTGTCATGATATTATTCAGTTTGATAAAAAACTGTGAAACAGAGATATATACTGCTGAAAGATTATACTCATCTGTTCTCTGCTGCTTTTGTGTAGAAGATCCATTTTGCTCACCTGGCTTTGTTTCCAGAGTCCATCAGGTCCTGGATGTCATTGTAGGAGGTTACGGCTAGTTTAGATAGATCCTCCACATACGGCCCCATCAGCGGATGTTCTCGCACACGCAGGTTCCCTTTGTTCTTTGGGTTTAGAAGATCCCGTACACGCTCACAGTAGATCTCCATGTAACTGACCTGATAAAACCAGAAATCTTCACTTAGTTGGAATTGTAAAATTTAAAAGCAAAGTTTCTCTGAAGTGAAGATATCATGTGACATTCTTACCTCAACTGAGTATGACATGCTGTTGTCATTATTGTCATTGATTTTGGTAAACAGGTCCTCACATAGCTGTCAAAAATATATTCAGCATTTGGAATATGTACGATTTCACATCTTAACTATCTTCTACAATATTATAGAAGGCAATGGCGTCAATATCACAGGGACTATCATGGTCTATTACCAATGGGATGATGCCCTCTTGGTCTTTCTCCTGCTTGCCCATCATGGTGTATGATTTTCCTGCTCCAGTTTGCCCATAGGCAAAGATACAGACATTATATCCCTCAAAAGCATGTAGAAGCATTTCCTCCCCAATGTCTTTATAAACCTGCTTCTGGCTTGCGAAGTTAACATCTTCTGACTGAGAAATAATACAAAGGAAATTAGGTCAGGAACATTTATTATGACTACAGCTTATAGTAGAAAAACAATAACGCCATTTAGTGGCAAAAAGTCAATAGAAGAAACTTACTGTTGTGTGTGACCAGTAGGAATAGTCAAAGTTAAAGCTCTTGTTCTCCTTTGGCTGTTTAGGGTTTAATATGGCTACAAAGCAAAAAGAACATCTATGAGAAACATGTTTTTAAAACAACAAAATCTCCAAAACAGACATTTTTTCTCTGTTTCTTGGTGGACCTTAAGATGGAACCACATCTCTGACAATATAGTTATATTTATATACTCCTAACAAAACAACAAATAAATGTGGTTTATAATTTTTTTTACCAGGAAAGCTACATAACAATTGAGACTAAATGGTATTTATTACAATAGACCATTTAAATTATTTCAGTCACTTATTTAAACACAAATTTCATGTTATTTTTATTTATGCAATATCTAAAAAGTAGAAAAAGCCAATATTTATTCATTTTCTGCCCTGTTATTGTATATTTTATTAAAATGTATGTAAGGCATATGTAGGCATCTCCCACAGGAGATGAGTATGAATCGTGCTATTTCTTGGCTTCTAGTAATAAGGTCATGACGCGTTCTGCATCCTCTCACCAGCACAAAGCAGTGCAGTGTGTGTGACCTCACACTCTGCATCATCTGATACTGTCTTCCACTCCCAGTGCAACGAGAACAGCAGAGCAGTTTTCAGTTGCTGGAACTGCCCTTATAATGTGGGCTGGAAATGCCACTGAATTCTTGTCCTGAATTAACCCTGTTCTTATCCAAGCATGTATAACTACCACAAATCATTTT